>LR746267.1:2147500-2272375 GCA_902729315.2 Spirodela intermedia | reverse complement strand
TAATAGAAATAAAATAAATAAAATAATATGTATAATTGTGAATAATAAAATATTATGAATGTCATAATGAGTCAATAACACATATAATTATATTCTCTACCCATTAATTAGCATCTATATATAAGATATTAATACATAGATGCAACTACTAATTTATAATTATCAGACACTAGTAGAGCTTATAAGTCTCATAAAACTTTTCATTAGTTTAGAACATAACATTGTGTTCTGAACATCTTAGTCATTAAACCAAAACAAATCAAAAGTTAATATTTATATTGTGGAAATTACTTTAAAATCTTAGTGACTTTGGATTAACTCTCAAGGACGACTATGAAATTCTAATATCAAATTATGTTCCAAATTCTTATTAAATCAAAAAGAAGCAAAAGTATAGAGTGAGCAAAACTAAAAGAAGGAGAAAGAAACATAGTTCCTTTATGACGAGTAAGTCACCAAATTTGCCATCAAAGGATACAGAAATGAGCAGAAAGTGGAATGAAAATTGAAAAAGGGGTGAGAAAATAGTCCTCTCCTGATCCTTATGTCATTAGGGATTAATCAAAGAAGTGTGTGCTCGATGAAATCAATCAAAATAGTAAAATACGAAATCATATAAAAATCAGTAAAGAACATTCCTTTGATGTTGTTACTCAACATAGGACGAAATAGAAAGATACATGAAAGTTATAAAAAAAATGATAAATCACCAAAATATAACCCTGTTTAAATTGTTGTGTCACTCAAAGATCCATAGAAGGAGAACCTATATTGAGATTAAAGAACAAAAAATAGTGAATAGATGCAGTAAAGAAAAAACTAATATGTGGAAATCTCATTCCTTCTTCATATATCACTCTAGAGATGGTTGAGAAAGGGAGAAAAAAAAGATCCATGTTGTCAACGTGTTGCTGCCATGAATGCCACCACCATGCTACCTGACGCGACTTAGTCGTTGTATATTAAATCACATAAATTTAAAATTTATAAAACTAAAAAATATGAATTTTTAGATATTTAAAAGTATTTCTAAATAAATATATCAATTATAATTCAATAAAACTTTCAAAAATAGCAATAATTTTCTACGTCGATTACAAGGATGTAATATAATATCTAGTAATTATTCAGAATTTTTCTCAATGAATATGATTTCCTTTTCATTTCCTAGTATAAAATTCATAGAAAATCTTATTCATTGAGAAAAATTCTGAATAATTACCACATATTATATTACATCCCTATGATTGACCTGAAAAATTACCGTTATTTTTGAAATTTTAATTGAATTATAATTGATATATTTATTCAGAAATACTTCTAAATATCCAAAAATTCATATTTTCTAGTTTTATAAATTTTAGATTTGTGTGATTTAATATACAATAACTAAGTTGCGTCAAATTTTGGTGCTGTTCCGGGGATGTATTGCATAATATTTATTATTTTTCTATTTTTCTCTTAGAGTATACAAAAAAAATTAACTCTTGTTTTATTTTCTTTTTGCTGATTTTTTTTTTTTTAAATGGGAACGAAGGATTGGAGCATATTGAAGGAGGGTAACAATTACTAAACTTTTCCCTCAAATTTACTGATTTTTATGCATGGTAGAAGATCCTTGCATCCAAGGCTAGAAAATACTTTCATTATTTCATTCAAAATTTAAAATCTTAAAAAAAAAAAAAATTTGATAGATCTTGAAAGAAGTACAAGTCAAACTGAGAGCAATCTTATGACCATGAAAAATCATTATATTCCATATTTATTTCAAAGAACATCTAATATTATCCTTAAAAATGAATAAATTACAAACACATGTTCTTAATCGTCCTACAGCATAAATTAATAATGAATACTTCATCCCCCAACTTAAAAATGACATTGTCCTCAATGACATAGAAAAATCGAACATAATATGTAGAAAATATAATTTTCACGTGAAGCATGCATATGTGCAAAGTTAAGTATTAAAAATAATTTCATAAATGATAAAGCTCAAAAAGACATCACCTCAACCTCGTTTTTAATTTTCTACTTCATCTTACACTCCTTTTCCTGCACTTTTTTGAAAAAAAAACAAATACAGAAACAAGTATTGCGAAATTCTAAGAAAAATAGAACTTAAAAAAATCAAACAAAATGAAATAAAAACCATGGGTTGCCTCCCATGTAGCACTGAATTTAATATCTTCAGCTGGACATCTCTTAGATCATATAAGATGATCTATGGCCATCAAAATATATTTTTATCCCAAGGTAAGTTTCATGATATGCTTTTTCAGATTTAACATAAATTCATATACTTCATATATATACCTTGACATACTTTCAACCAAAACAAAATAGAAATTAACAAAATTTTCTCAAAAATAATATTTTCATTTTGAAAAGAATCTTTCCTTATTTCTATCTTATTTTTTAAGCCTCTCAATCATTAATAAATACTTTCTATTAATAGATCATAAAATGTGATCAGGCCATATAATTTTCAAATTAGCTCTTGCCCAATCTAAAATTTTTCATCTAAATTGATCTCTAATTCTTCCACTCACCCATTTATTAATGTGTTCTTTTATCTACATAATCTTCGCCTGCTCTATTTTATCTTTCATATATATTTGTTCAATTTGCAAGGAATGAAATATTTCAAGCTTAAAAATAATTCTAATTGGCTGTGGGTTTTGAAGGATGGAAGGATTGTCTTCTTTAATCTCAGATCTAATGAATTCAGTAAAATTCAAATTTTCTCCTCCAAAATTATCTCTATACTCATATTCATTATTTTCGTTTCTCTCCATTAGTTGAATCAACTCTTTTTCTAGTTTTTCGTTTCTCAACTCATCAAATTCTTTATCTTCCCAAGAGCTATCTTTTAATTTCGGTATATGATATACATCGTCATCCTCACTATCAACATCCATGGCTACAAAATTATGATTAGATTTATTAATTTTGTCTCCTACATCTCCCAAATCAACTATTTTTTTCTCACTTGAAATATATTTTTTTTCATTTCTGTCCTTATTCCCTTCTACTAAAATTTGGATGATTCTTCTATGATTAGCTACTATTTCTTTATTTAAGGACTCTTTCTCCTCAGCATCCTCACTATATTCATTCATCAATTGTGAGTAATAAATAATTTTATTCAAAATTTCTACTACTATATTTTTGGCCTTAATATTCTCATTTACTTCTAATGGATCATCGATTTCTTTTAATAGTTGGAAATAAGGATCAAGTAAAATATTCTCACTCAGTGTATTCACTGTCTTAACATTTTCATTTTGTGGGTTTTTTTCTTAGATTCATACTACTAGACTCCCTTTGCTAAAATCCTATTATTAGACAATTCCTTGAATTTTCTACAGGCTAACTAGGTAGCTGTCCCTCTTCTCTCTTATTCCCAAGAGCCTCCATAATTTGTTTTTGGTGCAACATCATTTAATTCATAGTTTGTTACATCATTTGGCTCATTTGTTGCATCATTTCCATAGTATCAAGTTGGGTTTGAAAGGGCTGATTTTTCTGAAAACTATTTTCTTATTTTGACGAAATTCAAAATTTGAATTGGATCTAAGTGCTTCTGGATTTTGAATATTATTTGGGTTTCTCCACAGGATTATAAGAATTAGAAAAATATTCCCTATTTTTACTAAAATTGTGGGGTACCTACACTTGTTCTTGCCTAAGATGATATTGAAATTCGAAATGATCATTTTCACCATACATAAGACGTGTACTATTTGAATTAAATTGAGGGTTAAGAGGCTTTCTAATATTGTCAATAAGTAAATCAAGTTTTTCTAATCTTTGATTAATCTGATTAACCTCATTTCTAAATTTAAAATCATCATCATAATGTAATTTATAAATTCTTCTCTTCTTATCCCTATCATATAATTCAAAAGAAGCTTGATCTCTAGAATTTTTATTTAAATTCTCATAAAAACTATAAATCTCATCAGGGGTTTTCTCTATAAAAGCTCTTCCACATATAGAATCAACCATGTTTCTATTTTATTCTAATAATCCATCATAAAAAATTCTATTGAGCTGCCACTTGGGTATAGCATGATGAGGACACTTTCTAAGTAAATCTTTGAATTTTTTCTATGTCTCATGCAAAGTTTCTTCTAATCTTTGAGAAAAATTTCATATATATTTTCTCATATTTTGGGTTTTTCCTAAGGGATAAAATTTTTGAAGAAAGGCCTATTCTATGTCTTTTCAGCTAGTTAATTCTCTATCTAATGTGGATAGCTAATGACTAGCTTTGTCCCTAAGTGCATGAGGAAATAATTTCATCTTAATAATTTCTGGTATAATTTGAGAGAGATTAACTAAATCACAAATCATATGAAATTTTTCTAAGTGTTGATGAGGTTCCTCTAAAGGCAATCCATGAAAATTAGGGAGCATTTGAAAAATTCTTAGATTTATTTTGAATTTAATAGTGAGTGTTAATAGGACTCTAATATTAGATGCTCTTTGAAATGAATACAAGATATAATGATTTTTCATGGCCATAGGATTGCTCTCAGTTTGACCTATACTTCTTTCAAGATTCATCAAAATTGATTTTTCTTTCGGATTTTAAATTTTGAATGAAATAATGAAAGGATTTTCTAGCCTTGGATGCAAGGATCTTTTACCATACATAAAAATCAATAAATTCAAGAGAAAAGTTTAGTAATTGTTACCCTCCTTCAATATGCTCTAGTCCTTACCTTGCTTCTCTTCATTCTCCTTTTTTTTTAAAAAAAATAAAGCAAGAGTTAAACTTTTTTGTGTACTCTAAGAGAAAAATAGAAAAATACTAAATATTATGCAATACATCTCTAGCAATGGCACTAAAATTTGATGTGACTTTGTCATTGTATATTAAATCACACAAATTTAAAATTTATAAAACTAGAAAATATAATTTTTTAGATATTTAGAAGTATTTATGAATAAATATATCAATTATAATTTAATAAAACATCTAAAAATATTGGTAATTTTCTAAGACAATCATAGAGATGTAATATAATATTTGGTAATTATTTAGAAGTGTTCTCAATGAATAAGATTTTTTATAAATATTATATTAGGAAATGAAAGAAAATATATTTAAAATTCACGAAAAAGGGAAATAAGAGTGCAAACGTCAAGATGACGTTAGCACTCGGTGAATGCAAATCAAGCAAAAATAGAGTTCTGTCTAGTGATTCTTATGTAAGTGATTACAGATGATTTAATTAATCAAATTAAGATCTATAAAAGTTAAAAGAGTCGTAATAGAATAAAGTATATTTTAGTAAATTAAAATCACAAAAATTATCACTAATTGAAGCGTGAAGTAAGTTGAAAGTAGGAAAATAGAGTTCTAGCATCGCAACGGCGATGCATCGGTGATGCACCGAAATCCTGAGCATTTGAGAGGATCGTCGTGTAGTGTCTGCAGCCTCAAAGGCTCTCCTTGGACAAAGACGACATGGACAATCTCTAGATCTCCTTGTGAAGTCTAGAGATTAATGAAATGGGTCATCGAATCATCTCCAACAATTGTCACCTGGTGGAGTGGAAAAACAATGACTTTGCGGCTCTTCGGTGGCTATCACCTGACGAAGAGGAGCTAGATGGAGGTGGGGCACGTGTTAGGGAGCTTCATCTTCAAGTCTGCGGAGCAAGAGGAGGCTCTTCATCACATCCAATATGCTCTCAGGAGGTGGCGACTCATCTCCCAGCGGATCGTCCTCTTCTTGATGATGGTTTGTTCATCGATCAATCGAAGATGATTTACTCAATGGATTTGCAATCCTTTTATCGTGAATCATTTAGCAATTTTAGTAGCAATGCTCTGCGAATTGCATTGACGAGATTTTTGCCGATGATCTAGCGATTTTTGTTACTTCATCCTTCACTAGCAATCTGCAAGAAAGTCGAGATTATTAAATAAAAATATATGACTTTTGACTCTAGAGGGACTTGAACCCACGTCAGTTGCCCGCCTCTTCTAAAGAAGGTGTGACGTGGGTTTAGTCCCACATTGGCTGTGTGCCGATTTTTTGGGTGAATATATACTAATGTTACATTTCTAAGCAAAGTCCCTTCTCTCACGTGTACGACCACTCCTTGCCCCACAGCCAGCTGGTCATTGGTGACATGGAAGGGGAGTGGCACACAAGTGTCCCCTATTGGTCCAAGTCGCTCGAGCCTCTGCTCGTGGCTACTCTCCAATTGAGCTTCCGACCTACTTGCGGGCCTAGTTGGGCGACGGGTCCCCCTTGTTTTGTCTTATTTTTATTTTTTATTTTTTTTCTTCATTTATTACAAAAGTAAGATTGTAAAAATCATATAAATTCATGTAAAATCACATAATTATCCCAAAATTCACATAATTAACTGAAAACCACTTTTCACACTTAAACACAAATATAAGTCTATTTATCATGAGTTAAAGCTAAAACTATATTATTTACTAATTATTAACTCATGATAATGAAGACTTATCACTACCATAGTAAATGCTACTGCCATTCTTGGCTCCACCTTCACCTATTGCCTAGGAGGGGAACTCACTACTACTATAAATGCAACTACCATGCTACTGCCATCCTCAGCTCTACCTCTACCTGTCATGTAGGAGGTGAGCCCAACTCCATCATAGCCACTCCCTTGTCAATGCACTACTGCCACCATTTTCATTTGTCATGTGACGACGGGTTGAATGTCCAAAAGACCTTCTGTCAAGTTCTACAAGTTTATGACTGCAGAAAAGGGGATACAAAAATGGGAAATATTTCTCAAGGCTATTCTTTAGATAATACATTTTTATATGAGTTAAATCGTGAAATGCAAATTTCTAAAAAAATAATAAGTTGGATTTTTGACAAAAAATTCATGAAATATATTCTAAAACCCATTTGATGTTTTTTATTTAATTTGATTAACCATTGTAAAATTGATATCTCTTAACATTTAGCCTTAATTATCACATAAAATTGATTCATTAAGATGTTCCTTCTACATATTATCAATAATGTTTCAGGTGTATTCAGTTGTGCATTCAATGTGCATTCCATGGGTGACCTATGAGATGGATGCTGTCTAGAGAGTCGATGCTATGTAAACTAGGGATTATTTAAAAAGGAATGAATGTGGGCATCTGTGGGTGATCATCTGTATGAAGTCCTGCATCAAGGCTTCACCTTTTACAAGAGAAACTGAACCCTCCTTTAAAAGGAATCAAGTTGCAAAATTTTCTCTTCTCTCAATTTCCCTTCAGATTATAAACCTTCTTTCACTTGAGTAAAAAATCATTATTACATTGGTCTCCTTTGCTGCCATACAAAGAGAAGAAATATTTCTTTGATACCCGAAACTTTTTCTTCCTATACTATGTTTGTAACTTCTAAATTGAGAACATTATCAATCCCTAATTTTCTAATGCATAACTGCATAACACATGATTGAGGACTTCTAATATCGACCATTCCAAGAGTTCTACCTCGGTAAAAAATCTTCCCTAATTAATTTCATATTATCTTCATTTCTCCATTACTATGACATAAACATGTGGATCACATTGCTTCTTGTACTTCAGCTATTACTTTTGTAATGTTGAAGAAAGTTTTTTGGCATCTTCATACATTATACAATGCCTCCTTGCATAAAACAATCTCTCACTTGCATTAAAGGATCCTTCTTGATCATTTTACTTCCAAACTACTACAGATTTTTGGCCCAATAACTATGATTTAGCATGTTTGGTTTAAGATATCACCGAATGTAAAAAAAGCCCTTGAAAAATAAAAAACACTATCATAACTATGTCAAATACCTAGTATCTCACTCTTGTCATTTCCCTATCCTCATCTATTTACATATTAGGGAAAGTGGACAATTTCTAAAACATTGTGCAAATAGATGGATTTTCCAATTTTGTTAAATGGTTAGATTGTTTCAAAAGGTTTGATTTAGTTTTTCAAGAATCTGCTCAAGGAGCTTGCTGAATAATTTGATATTTCTTTTCCAGTACTGATTGAGGAAGATAAGTAGTATGTGCAGGTTTCATCAAGAAAATCAAAATTGGGATAGGCTACTATTTTGTCTAACCAAGAGGAACAGGACTTAATATGTTGGAAGTGAATACTATCTAGCACTTTTCTATGTTGCATTTTCTATGTAAGGGAAAAGGATGAAGGAGGCAACTCTCAAAAGTGGATAAAGTGTGATAGGTGGTGGAGTTGGATGTTGTGGAATGAACAAGAAGGGGAGGTGGTAGCAAGTGATGATAGATCTTCCTTCCCATGTATTATGTTTCCACAGTTTCTTTTCCTTTGTAATTTAGCTTCTTCCTCATGTTATCTGAAATTACTTTAAGTGTTATCTGATGTGATTGTTAATGTTTGATTTTTGGTTCTTAACTTATTTTATTTAAATAATATATTATTTTAATTCATAGAAGAAAATATAGTTTTATATATTTAATTTATAAGGTTAGAAGTTAAAAGAGTTAATATATTTTTTAAGAAAAGAAAAGAAAAAATATTTAATATATTTTATTTATTTATTTTTATTTTATTTCATTTCATGATAACATGATGTAGGCAACCATCCCTATGGCCCATGGCTTGTGCCTAGATTGGAGACTTGTAGAAATTTTATGAAGTGTTATAATATATATGTGATGTGCACTTGTTGTTGTATTTAAATCCACATTATCTAATAATATTTATAACTAAGACTTAATAAAATATTAATATAGAAGTAAGTCTCAGGTTGAACATAAGAAGATTGATTAATATGTTGTGAAAACTAATTTAGTAATATATAAAGTGATTTTAATATTTTATTAATATTTAATAGAAATAATAAAATAGAATAGTGAGGTGAGAAGAATAAAGGAAGAAAAGTGGAGAAAAGGAAGGAAGAAAAGAGAGATGAGAAAGAGAAAAGAGAGATGAGAAAATCTCATGTGAGATGAAGAGAGAGAAAGATCTCACAAGAGAGAGAGGAGAGAGAGAAGAGAGAAGGAAATCTCATGTGAGACAAAGCGAGAGAATGGTCTCATAAGAGAGAGAGGGAGAGAGAAGGAGAGAGAGGGAAATCAATCATTGAAAAAAAAGAGAAGAAGAGCGATCAAACGAGAGGGTGAGATCTCACAAGAAATGAAGAAAGAAGAAGTAGTCTCACGAGAGAAGGATAGAGAGAAATAAGACAATAATAAGGAAAGAGAAAAGTATGATCAACCTGTTTTCATGGTGACCATTATTTTTGGATGAGTGTCTATTCGAGAAGTCACACACATGACATGAGGTCAGTCATGAATATCTCTATATTATTTTAATAGTTCAATGATTATTAAGTAATTTTTAATTTTACTAATTACACATTCAAAAATAGAAGAATAATTATTATTCGTGGAATGTAGGGAGTATAAATACGTCAAGATTCAACTGCAAAAATTAATAGAAAATAAGTTGAAAATGATCTTAATTTAATCTCAAATAAGTTTCGGATGATTCAAAAGAAGAACAAAGATCATTTATCAAGTTCTGAATTAGTTATATTCATTTCAATCGAAATATGTATGAAACAGAATAACTTATGGTAAAATATAAATAAATGACAAAAGCAAGTAGGTAAATATTGAAAGTAAAAAATAAATTGTTGTCCAAATTTAGTCTGTCTCTTGGACAATGATAACTTGATATTTGTGTTGATTATTCCTTACATTTCATCTGGTTTTTGTTCATTTAAATCCTGAAAATATCATGTTATTAATAGAATGATTTAAATATTTTTGGATTTGCATTAATTTCACTATTTGCACACTATGCATGAATTTTGCATGATTTTTGACTAACCCTACTTGACTTCTATGAAGTCAAGCAGTTTTATTACTGATAAATATTTTCAAGTTTTCATGCATGCAGAATTTAACAGAAATCAACAATAAATTAAGAGCATTTTAGTGGACGAAAGTTAGCTTAATGGGCTAGTAGTACTTTGGAGGAATTTCGGATTTGGATCTTCAAAGAGAAATTAGAGGAGGTTCGGGGGCCATGTCCAGGCCCATTTAGACCCGCCTAAGTCCGTAGAGGAAGCGATGTAGAAATTTATGGAGAGAGACTAGGGAATTATGAAGGGGCATTTTAGTCATACTTACCCTTGTATAAAGACTCTCTTCCTCCCTCTTTCCCATCCCATTCTGGACGTGCTCTAGCAACGGCTAGCTAGTAGGACAAGACATTCTCCAGGATTTGAGGTATCCACCTTGATAGATGTAAGTCGTTTTGACGCGTTCACTCTTGTTCTTCTCCTTCTTGCAGTGAAAAACGCCTGATCCTAGCGGAATATAAGGATCCAAGAAGAGGAAGGAGTCTTGAGGGCTCAAAGGACGAACATCAGCACCCATTTTCTGCTGTTTCCCATCGCTCTGTCTTCCGTTCCGCCCCCTTCAGCTGCTCCACGTTTCCCTCTGTTTTCGCCCATCGTTCCTGCTCTCTCCGCCTTCTCCCGCAGCCTCCGTCACTTCCCGCCGTCTTCCGTCGCTCGGTCTGCCGCCGCTTTTCGCCAGCCGACGTGCGCTCGCTGCCGGTCGCTGCGTGCCCGTCGCTTCTCGTCTCTCTCGTTCGCCGACCACCGCCGCTCCCTATCGCCAGAAGCCGCGTGTCAGCTGAGCATCGCCGCGTGCCCATCGCCAGCCGCCGCACGTCCGCCGACCACTGCTGCCGCCTTTTGCCAGCCGCCGTGCAGTCGCTGCCGTTCGCTCTCTCTCTCTCTCTCTCTCTCTCTACCCTTCCGGACGTAATCGAAAGTCCTAAATTTCGGTTAGGTCGGGAAACTGTCACGAGAGATCTGCGACCCGTGCAGCCCATCCTCTGAGCCGACCGTCAACCGCCAAGGTAAGTTATTTTAGTATTATTTATTGTTGTTCTTTTGCATTAAAAAAACTAAAATAAAATAAAAAATAAAAAATAAAAAATCAATTAAAATCAATTAACAAATTAAAATTAGAAACAAATACAAAAAAATAAAATTCTAATCATTAGCTATATTTTATGCACAGGTTAATTCCAGAAAATTCTATTAAGCTCTCTAAAATCGTGAAATACTTCCAAAGAGTGAATTCCTAACTTCTAAATTTATTTCTACCATTTCTAAGACTTAAAAAAAATCTGAAATTGAACTCTTGTCTCCCTGTGGATTGACCCCTTACTCGCATTATGTATGATATAGAGTAACTAAGTGGAAAATTTATTATTGGTTAAGCTTGAATTAAAAGAGCTACGCAAAAACCCTTAAATTTGGACTTATCAATTGGCACCATTGCTGGGGACGCAAGGTAAATTTAGTTTCTGAATTTTTTTTGAGTTTGAAAATTTTTATTGTCTTTCAGATTTTTCTATTTTAGAGTTAACTAGTTAAGTGCAGGGAATTTTCTCAAAGGAGAAGAGTGAGAGGGCAACCTTTGGTGACCTCTAACCTTTTCTTTTAAGACATCTTTTGCATTATTTTCTGGTCTTGACTTTGTATGCAGGGTAGAAGGTCGCAATGACCCCCTCTAATGAGCCTAGAAACAGTGGAAAAATCTCAACATTTTGAGGAGATGGGTGAAATGCTTAACAATCAAAATAGAATAATGAGGCTAAGGGAATTTTACGAACCAGCTGATAGTAAAATTCAGCCTCAGATTTATGGGAACATTGAGGCAAATATGAATTTCAAACTTGATTCTACTGTTTATAATATGTTGCCTTCTTTTTTATGGGAAATTGAATGAGGATACCCATGCTTATTTATATGATTTTGTGGAAAAATGTGATTCGCATAATATTGCAGGAGTTAATGCAGATGTGCTGAAAATGAGAATATTTTCTCATACATTGTCGGATAAAGTGAAAGATTGGTTCAGAACCATGGGTAAAAATTTTCAATATTGGAATGAAATGGAAAATTAATTTTTACAAAAGTTTTATTCAGTTGGAAGAACTAATGCTTATTGAAAAGCCATTAGGGATTTTACCCAAGGAGTTGACTCTTTTAGTGATGCATGAGATAGAATGAAAGATCTTATTAGAAAGTACCCAAGATCTTATATATCAATTATAATTTAATAAAACTTCCAAAAATAGCAGTAATTTTCCAAGTCAATCACAAAGATGTAATATAATATCTGGTAATTATTCAGAATTTTTCTCAAAGAATACGATTTTCTATACATTTTATATTAAAAAATAAAAAAGAAATATATTTAAAATTCACAAAAAAAGGAAATAAGAGTGCGGACATCGGGATGACATCAGCACCCGGCGGACGTGAAGCGGGTGGAAATAGAGTTCCACCTGGTGATTATTGCGTAAGCAATTACAGACGATTTAATTAATCAAATTAAGATCTGTAAAAGCCGAAAGAATCGTAATTGAACAAAGTATATTTTGATAACTTAAAAACACAAAAATTATCACTAAATGAAGTGTAAAGTAAATTGAAAACAGGAAAACAGAGTTCTGACATCGCGACAGCAATACGTCGGCAATGTATCGGAATCCTGAACATTCGAGAGGATCGTTGTGTAGTGTCTACAGCCTCGAAGGCTCTCCTTGGACAAAGACGACGTGGGTAATCTCTAGATCTTCTCGCGAAGTCTAGAGATCAATGAAGTGGGTCGTCATCTCCAGTGGCTGTCACCCGACGGAGCAGAAAAATGGTGACTTTACGGCTCTCCGGCAGCTATCACTCGACGGAGAGGAGTTGGATGGAGGTGGGGCGCGTGTTAGGGAGCTTCATCCTCAGGTCCGCGCAGCAAGAGGAGGCTCTTCATCGCATCTGGTACGCTCTCAAGAGGTGGCGACTCGTCTCCTGGCAGATCATCCTCTTCCTGACGATGGCTTGTTCGTCGATCAATTGGAGATAACTTACTTGATGGATTGCAATCCCTTTATCGCGAATTGTTCAACAATTTTAGTAGCAATACTCCGCGAATCGCATTGACGAGATTTTCGCCAATGATCCAGCGATTCTCGTTACTTAATCCTTCACCAACAATCTACAAGAAAGTCACGATAATCAGATAAAAATATATGAATTTTGACTCTGGGAAGATTCGAACCCTCGTCAGTCACCCACCTCTGAGGAAGGTGTGACGCGGGTTTAGTCCCACATCGGTTGTGTGCTGATTTTTCGGATGAATATATAGTAATGTTAGCTTTATAAGCAAAGTCACTACTCTCGCATGTACAACCACTCCTTGCCCCACAACTGGTTGGCCACCGGTGACGTGGAAGGGGAGTGGCGCACACGTGCCCCTATTGGTCCAAGCCAAGCCGCTCGAGCCCCTGCTTGCAGCTACTCCCTGATTGCGCTTCCGACCCGCTTGCGGGCCTGGCTGGCCGGCTGGTCCCCTCATTTTGCAATATTTTTATTTTTTATTCTTCATTTATCTCAAAAGTAAGACTATAAAAATCGTATAAAATTGCATAATTACCTAAAAATTCATGTTAATCAACTGAAAATCACAAATCATACTTTAACACAAATATCAGTCTATTTATCATGAGTTAAGGCTAAAACTATATTATTTACTAATTATTAACTCATGATAATGAAGACTTATTATGAAGCCACTAACATTATTGAGAAATTGGTAGATAGTTGTGCTTATCATCAAGAATTGAGTCAAAATGGATGGATTTCAGCACCAAAATGTGGAGGTCTCCTTAAAGTTAGTACTATAGAACCAGATATATGGAGAGATAAAGTGGAGGGGGACATTGGCAAGGTGGGCCAAGCTATGGAGGAGCTTACCAAGCAGATGAAGAATATGATGAATCCTTCTTCTAACTTTACCTCATTCTCTCCAATCTCTAAGCCATCTTTTCTTTGTTCCATTTGTGAGAGTTATGATCATACTAATGACATTTGCCCTACTCTTGAACAAGTTAATGCATTTGAGAGAAACACTCAAATGCAAGGAGTTTGGAATCAAAGAGGAGGTTATGGCAATCAAGGATGGAATAAAGAGGGAAACAACAACTACCAGCCACGTCCATATCATCAACAAAATTATCAGAATTTTCAGAACTTTGCTCCTAACCCTTGCTCAAATTTTACTTCTAGTTTTCAGGATGCATCTTCTAACTCTATGATAGATCTTTTGAAATAGGTAATGATGAAGTAGGATGAAGTGCTAGAGTAGAACAAGATGATATAGATCAGAATTGAGCAACTAGAGAGGCAAAACCATGGGCATGAAGGGCAAAGTTTCCAAGGGAACTTCAAAGGAGAAAAGAACAAAGGTAAAATGGATCATGTGGGTTAAAATACCCAAAATTCAGGTCAACTCCCAACCCAGCCTTGTGTTAATCCTAGAAATGTTTCCTATATTGATCATGCTAATGATTATTCACATCATGTTGATTTAAATGAAAATATTTTTTGTGAAGAAGAACATCATGAGCATGAATTTGTGAGTGGAATTTCGAGATTTAGGAATGGGAAGGAATTACCTGATCCATTTGAACCTAGATCTTTTGAAGAGCTTAATGATGTGAAAAATGAGGAAGTTGATGATGTTTTGATGAAAATTCTTGATGAACATATAGAAAAATCAGCCATACCTGAACCTGATCCAAAAGTTTATGTGCCTCCTATTCCATTTCCCCAAGCTTTAAAGTCTTCCAAAGTCCCTCCTAATGATAGTCAATTGCTTAAAATTTTTAAGTAACTATCACTTTCCCTTTGGTAGATGCTATTCAGAATATCCCTTCTTATTCTAAGTTTCTTAAAAATCTTTGTACTCAGTCGATAAAGCAGAAGATGATACAATTATCTAAAAGTATTAGTTCCATTTTATTGAATCAGCTTCTTAGGAAGAGAAGGAATCCAGGAGCCCCACTTATTAAATGTGTAATTGGGGGAATGATTTTTGGTAGAACACTTTTGGACACACTGGAGAGTGTGAATATTATACCTAAAGCTATTTTTGATAAATTTAAATTTGGTGAAGTAGAGCCTATCTTTATTGAGCTACAACTAGCAGATGGATCAATTAGACAACCAATTAGGAAGCTAGAGGATGTGATTGTGAGAGTGGAAAATTATTGTTTTCCTGTTGACTTTATTGTTGCTGATATGAAGGTTATTGAGAATTTGAGCCATGCGCCCATAATTCTAGGTAGACCTTTCTCAGCTACATCTCAAGTTAGTACAGATTTTGGAAAAGGAATTGTCAAAATTAAAGTAGGAAAGAAAAGGTGAACGTTCAGGTATCTAAACTCCTTAACTTTCCAGAAAATTTAGGGGAGGACATGTGTTTTTGTGATGTAATTGAGGATGAGATTCTTGAACAACCTTCTTCTCTTTTATATTCAGAAGTTCCTTGTGATGATGATCTTGAAGTTGAGGATGAAACTGTAAATATTCCACTTGATTTACCTACATCTAAATTATAATTAAAACCATTGCCTAGCTCACTTAAATATGTATGTCATGGGCCTTGTAGAACTTATCTAGTTATTATCTCATCCCGTTTATCTTGTGATCAAGAATTATCATTGTTGGAAATTCTTAAAATGCATAAATCTGCTATTGGTTGGTCTATTGATGATATTCATGGCATTAGTAAGGACATGTGAACATAAATTTTTTGTTGATGAGAATGTCAAGTCATCTAGAGAATTTCTAAGGCGCCTAAGCCCCACATGTTTGAAGTGGTCAAGAATGAAATTATGAAATGGTTGAAAGTTGGTTTTATATATGCAATCTCTAATAGTCCTTGGGTGAGCCCTATTCATGTTGTCCCAAAAACATCTGGTATTACTGTGCAGAAAAATAAACAAGGTGAGGAACTTCAAACTAGATTAACAATAGGATGGAGAGTTTGCATTGATTATAAGAAGTTAAACTTAGCCACTAAGAAAGATCACTACCCTCTACCTTTCATTAATCAGATTCTAGAAAAGCTTGCAAGACAAGAATATTTTTGTTTTCTTGATGGATATTTTGGTTATAATCAAATAGCTATACATGAAGATGATCAAGAGAAAATTACTTTCGCATGTCTTATTAGAACTTTTGCTTTTAGAAGGATGCCTTTTGGTTTATGTAATGCACCAGCTACTTTTCAAAGATACATGACTACCATGTTTTCTAACTTAGTAAATGATTGTCTAGAGATTTTTATGGACGATTTTTCTATATTTGGATCATCTTTTAATGATTGTTTATCTAACTTGTCCAAGGTGTTGAAAATATGTGTGGAGAACAAGTTGGTCCTAAGTTGGGAGAAGTCTTATTCCATGGTGCAAGAAGTGATAGTTGATAAGTCTTCATTATCATGAGTTAATAATTAGTAAATAATATAGTTTTAGTCTTAACTCATAATAAATAGACATGTATTTATGTTAAATTGTGAAAAGTAACTTTTAGTTGATTAACATGAATTTTTGGCTAACTATGTGATTTTTTATGAATTTATATAATTTTTATAGTCTTATTTTTGAGATAAATAAAGAAAAAAAAAAAAATATATATATATATATATAACAAAAGAGGGGGACCCATTGGCCAGCTGGGCCTACAAGCAGATCTGAAGGACAGTCAGGGGGAGCCGTGAGCAAGGTAACTCTTATTAGTATTACATAATATTTAATATTTTTTTATTTTTCTCTTAGAGTACACAAAAAAATTAACTCTTGTTTTATTTTCTTCTTATAATTTTTTTTTAAAAAATAGGGAACGAGGAGAAGAAAGGAAAAAACTAGAGCATACTAAAGGAGGGTAATAATTATTAAACTTTTTTCTTGAATTTATTGATTTTTATGTAAAGGCTAGAAAATCTTTTTATTATTCATTCAAAACTAAAAATCTGAAAGAAAAATTTAATTTTGATGGATCCTAAAAGAAGTATAGGTCAAATTGAGAACAATTTTATGGTCATGAAAATTATGATACCCTTGATTCATTTCAAAGAGCATTCAAAACTTATTAGAGTCTCATTAGCACCCACTATTAAATTTGAAATAAATTCAACCTTTTTTCAAATGCTCCCTAATTTTCATGGATTGCCTTTAGAGGACCTCATTAGTATTTAATTTTTTTTCTTATGGTCTGTGATTTAGTTAATCTCTCTCAAATTATGTTGAAAATTATTAAGATTAAATTATTTTCTCATAAACTTGAACACAAAGTTAGTCATTGGCTATCATAACATTCTTAATATGTGTCATTCATCTAATTGTGGAGGACATTTCTCTAAATGAAAAATAATTGCAAAAAAAATTCAATGTGATTTTTATTGGCCTATAATCATTAGAGATTCTATAGAATTTAGTAAAACATGTACTTCAAACTAATTTATAGGTAACATGAGTAAAAAAGATGAAATGTCCATAAGTAACATATTAGTAGTTGAAATTTTTGATGTATGAGAAATAGATTTCATGAGTCCCTTCTTATCAATTGAAAAATATAAATATATTTTGCTTGTTGTTGATTATATGTCTAAGTGGGTGGAAGCTATACCTACTAGAACTAATGATCATAAAATCACAATGAAATTTGTACATGAAAATATTTTTTCAAGATTTAGATGTCATAGAGTGATTATAAGTGATCAAAGAACAGTTGAAAAAGAATGGAGTACATCATAGAGTTGCCCAAACAAATGGACAAGTTTAAGTAGTAAATAAGAAAATTTAGAGAATTTTGAAAAAAAATATTAGACTAGATAAGAAAGATTAACCTACGAAATTACAAGATGTATTATGGACTTATAGAATAGCTTATAAAAATCTTATAGGTATGTTCTTATTTTGTCTCATTTTTGAAAACTCATGTCATCTTTTTGTGGAAATAGAACAAGTATTATGAGTTATAAATTAGCTCGTGGACATAGAATTTTTCAGCTACATGAACTAGAATAGTTGAGGAATGAAACTTATGAAAATCATAGAATATATAAAGAAAAAACTTAAAATTTTCATGATAAATATATTAGTAGAATTTTTTTTGATGTTAGACAAAAAGTGTGATTATATGATTTTAAATTGAAATTATTTTTAAGAAATTAAAATCAAAATAGATAGGGTCTTATGTAGGGGAAGAGACATGATCATGGGGCTATAATGATTACAAATCTTAAAAGTGATCATAACTTTAAGGTAAATAGACGAAAACTTAAATATTACATAGAACATGAAAGTCTTATAGAAAAAAAAAAATTACTATTAAAAGAAATTCAAGAGTAAGATTAATGTGTCAAATTGGAGACATTACATTCAGTGTTGTATGGGAGGCAAACCATGGTTTTTATTTTATTTTGTTTTTTTTAAGCTTTATTTTTTTTATAATTTAGTAATACTTATTTCTATATTTGTTTTTTTTCAAAAAAGTGTATGAAGAGGAGTGTAAGATGAAATGGAAAATTAAAAATAAGGTTGAGGTAATGTCTTTCTGAGTTTTATCATTTATGACAACATTTTTAGTGCTTAACTTTACATATGTGCATGCTTCACTTAAAAATTATATTTTCTATATGTTGTGTTCTGATTTTTTTGTGTCATTGAGGACAATGTCATTTTTAAGTTGAGGGGTGAAGTATTAATTCATAATTTATGTTGTAGGACAATTAATAACATGTGTTTGCATTTTTTTCATGCTCACTTAGAACAACAACTAGATAAATCTAATTTTTTTTAGTTTTCTGTGAGGAACAACAAATTGTCCAAAAAAATAGAGAAAAAATAGTCTAAAATTTGAAATTTTAGAGACCTTTTTATTACATTTTAATCCCCTAAACATATATTACTAAAATTTGAAATTATAGCTATAAAGAGGATAGTTTGATTTATTTTTGACAAATTTATTGTTGCTAAAAGAAAAACTAAAAGTAGAAAGCAGCACTATGAGAACTATTTAATTTACAAATTTCTTACATCATATTACATGCATAAAAAATTAAATCAATTAGATTGATTGATATCAAAAGATATTAGTAAGATTATTATTGAGTTCAATGAATGATTTAATAATATGAAATGTTAGAATACTCTTTGGATATATGATAGATAACATGTGACATGACTCAATCGTTGTATATTAAATCATGCAAATTTTAAATTTATAAAATTAGAAAATATGATTTTTTAGATATTTAAAAGTATTTCTAAACAAATATATCAATTATAATTCATTAAAACTTCCAAAAAATATGGTAATTTTTCATGTTGATCACAGGGACGTAATATAACATCTGGTAATTATTTAGAATTTTTCTCAATGAATACGATTTTGTATAAATTTTACACTAGAAAATGAAAAGGAAATATATTTAAAATTCACAAAAAAGGAAAATAAAGGTGCAGATGTCAGGATGATATCAATGCTCGACGAATGCAAATCAGGCGAATTTAATTAATCATGTAAATTTAAAACTTATAAAATTAGAAAATATGATTTTTAAAATATTTAAAAATATTTTTGAACAAATATATCAATTATAATTCAATAATAAAACTTCTAAACATATTAGTAATTTTTTAGGTTGATCATAGGGATACAATATAATATCTAGTAATTATTTAAAATTTTTCTCAAAGAATATTATTTTTTATGAATTTTATACAAAGAAATAAAAAAGAAATATATTTAAAATTCACAAAAAAAGGAAATAAGGGTGCAGACATCAAGATGATATTAGTGTCTTAGCAAACGTGAATCAGGCAGAAATATAGTTTTATTTGATGATTCTTTCATAAGCGATTAGAGATGATTTAATTGATCAAATTAAGATTTGTAAAAGTCGAAAGAATCGTAAGTAGATGAAATCTATTTTGGTAAATTAAAATCACACAAATTATCACTAAATGAAGTGTAAAGTAAGTTGAAAGTAGGAAAAAAGAGTTCTGGCGTCGCGACGACAATGCGTCAGGGATGCATTGAAATTCTGAGCGTTCGAGAGGATCTTCGTGTAGTGTCCATGGCCTCGAAGGTTCTCCTTGGATAAAAACGATGTGGGCAATCTCTAGATCTCCTTGCGAGATATAGAAATTAATGAAATGGGTCATCGAATCGTCTCTGATGACTGTCACTTGGCGGAGTGGAAAAACGATGACTTTGCGACTCTCTGATAGTTGTCAGCTGATGAAAAGGAGCTAGATAAAGGTGGAGCGCGTGTTAGGGAGTTTCATCCTCAGGTCCGCGCAACAAGAGGAGTAATAAGTCTTTATTATCATGAGTTAATAATTAGTAAATAATATAGTTTTAGCCTTAACTCATGATAAATAGACTTATATTTGTGTTAAAAAATGATTTGTGATTTTAGTTGATTAACGTGAATTTTTGGGTAATTATGTCATTTTATATGATTTTTACAATCTTACTTTTGAGATAAATGAAGAACAAGAAATAAAAATAAAAATATTGTAAAAATGGGGGGACCCGCCTGCCAGCCGGGCCCGCAAGCAGGTCGGAAGCGCAGTCGGGGAGTAGCCGCAAGTAGGGCCTTGAGCAGCTTGGCTTGGGGACCAATAGGGCACGTGTACGCCACTCCCCTTCCACATCACCGGTGGCCAGCCGGCTGTGGGGCAAGGAGTGGTCGTACACGCGAGAGAAGGGACTTTGCTTACAAAGCTAACATTACTATATATTCACCCGAAAAATCGGCGCACAACCGATGTGGGACTAAACCCCCGTCACACCTTCCTCAGAAGAGGCGGGCGACCGACGCGAGTTCGAATCCTCCCAGAGTTAAAATTCATATATTTTTATCTGATTATCATGACTTTCCTGCAGATCACCGGTGAAGGATTAAGCAACGAGAATCGTTGGATCATCGGCAAAAATCTCATCAATGCGATTCGCAGATCATTGCTATGAAAATTGTTGAACGATTCGCGATAAAAGGATCGCAAATCCATCGAGTAAATCATCTTTGATTGATTGACAAACAAGCCGTCGTCAGGAAGAGAACGATCCGCCAGGAGACCAGTCGCCACCTCCTGAGAGCATACCAGATGCGATGAAGAGCCTCCTCTTGTTGCGCGGACCTGAGGATGAAGCTCCCTGACATGCGCCCCACCTCCATCCAGCTCCTCTCCGTCGGGTGACAGCCGCTAGAGAGCCGCAAAGTCGCTGTTTTTCCGCTCCACTGGGTGACAGCCGCCGGAGATGATTTGACGACCCACTTCATTGATCTCTAGACTTCGCGAGAAGATCTAGAGATTGCCCACGTCATCTTTGTCCAAGGAGAGCCTTCGAGGCCGTGGACACTACACGGCAATCCTCCCGAATAGTCAAGATTTCGATGCATCGCCAACACATCGTCGTCGTGACTCTGGAACTTTTTTTTCCTACTTTCAATTTACTTTACGCTTCATTTAGTGATAATTTTTGTGTTTTTAAGTTACCAAAATATACTTTGTTCTATTACGATTCTTCCGACTCTTACAAATCTTAATTTGATCAATTAAATTATCCGTAATCGGTTACATAAGAATCATCGGGTGGAACTCTATTTCCACCCGATTCGCGCTTGCTGGGCGCTGACGTCATCTTGACGTCTACGCCCTTATTTCCCTTTTTCGTGAATTTTAAATATATTTCCTTTTTATTTCCTAATATAAAATTCATAGAAAATCGTATTCATTGAGAAAAATTCTGAATAATTACTAGATATTATATTACATCCCTGTGATCGACCTAGAAAATTACCGCTATTTTTGGAATTTTTATTGAATTATAATTGATATATTTATACTTCTAAATATCTGAAAAGTCGTATTTTCTAGTTTTATAAATTTTATATTTGCGTGATTTAATATACAATGACTGAGTCACGTCAAGGAGGCTCTTCATCGCATCTGGTATGCTCTTAGGAGGTGACAACTCATCTCTCGGTGGATCGTCCTCTTCCCGATGATGGCTTGTTTGTCAATCAATTGGAGATGCTTTGCTCAATAGATTTATGATCCTTTTATCGCAAATTGTAGAACAATTTTAGTAATAATGCTCCACGAATCGTGTTGACGAGATTTTCGCTGATGATCTAGCAATTCTAGTTGCTTAATCCTACACCGGTGATCTGCAGAAAAGTCGTGATAATTAGATAAGAAAATATGAGTTTTGGCTCTAAGAGGATTCAAACTCACACCGGTTGCCTGCCCTTTTTGAGGAAGGTGTGACATAGGTTTGGTCCCACATCGGTTGTGTGCTGATTTTTTAGATGAATATATA
Organism: Spirodela intermedia; assembly: GCA_902729315.2. Lineage (NCBI taxonomy): Eukaryota > Viridiplantae > Streptophyta > Magnoliopsida > Alismatales > Araceae > Spirodela > Spirodela intermedia. Next base: position 2,250,148 of record LR746267.1, on the reverse strand, counting down.
CTAATGTTAGATTTCTAAGTCTCTTCTCTCGTGTGTACGACCACTTGTTGTCCCATAGTCGGCTGACCACTGGTGATGCGGAAGGGGAGTGGCACACATGTGCCCCTATCGGTCTAAGTCGCTTGAGCCCTTGCTCACGGCTACTCCCCAATTGAGCTTCCGACCTGCTTGTGGGCCCGACTGGCTGATGGGTCCCCCTCATTTTATCTTATTTTTATTTTTTATTTTTTTTCTTCATTTATCTCAAAAGCAAGTTTATAAAAATCATATAAATTCGTGTAAAATCACATAATTACCCAAAAATTCACATTAATCAACTGAAAACCACTTTTCAAACTTTAACACAAAATAAGTATACTTATCATGAGTTAAGGCTAAAACTTTATTATTTACTAATTATTAACTCATGATAATGAAGACTTATCAACATAGATTTGATTTTACAGATTTTCACTTCATAATCTTGATAGATAATTTTTACTTGATGTGAAAATTTGAATGATCATTTGATTTTAATAGAGATTTTTACACATGAAGGGTGTGAGACATCATTCTTATTGTTGAAATTTATTTACAGGAAAAGCTATTTAACCACTATATAAAAATAAATAAAAATATAGTATAAAATTTAAAAATTAAGCTTTTAAAAAAAGGAATTATAGGATCAATATTATTCTTGGATGAGTATTGATAATTAGAATATCATCTAAATATATGTATAAGTGATAAAGTGATGAAGATGTGAATAGAAGAAGTGAAGTCTAGATTGTTATTCTAAGGAGTGTTTAAATAATTAAGTGTTTGACATCATTCTTAAATATTTGATAGAAGAATCCAAAATGTCTTAAGATATATTATGTCTAATTATAATTTTTTTTATGTACTGAAATATGATGTTTGAGATTTGTGAATCCTTTTTTTTGTAATTTCATTGCTAAGAGACTATCAATGATTTAAGTTGGAGGGTGTAATAAGTCTTCATTATCATGAGTTAATCATTAATAAATAATATATTTTTAGCATAACTCATGATAAATAGACATATATTTATGTTAAATTATGAAAACTGGTTTTCAATTGATTAATGTGAATTTTTGGCTAATTATGTGATTTTCTATAAATTTCTATGATTTTTAAAATCTTATTTTTGAGATAAATGAAGAAAAAGAAATTAAAATAAAAATATAACAAAAGGGAGGGACCCGTCACCCAATTGAGCTTAGAAGTAGGTCAGAAGTGTAGTTGGGGGAGCTATGAGTAAGGGCTCAAGCAGCTAAGATCGATGGGGACATATGTACGGTATTCTCCTTCCACATCATCGATTGTCAACAATTGTGGGCAAGGAGTGGTCATACATATGAGAGAAAGAGACTAATTATTTGAAAATGTGATACTAATATATATTCATCCAAAACTTTGGCACATAAGTGATGTGGGATTAAACCTACATCACATCTTCCTACGAAAGGTTTCGAAGATTTTAATACTTTAACTACTCTTAGTTATAATAGAGATATACCATAATAACGTCACTTGAAAAGGGCATTAGAGTATTTATTTCAATCTCTCTCATATAGGTGGATAATCGACGTAAGTTCGAATCTTTTTAGAGCTAAAATTTATATTTTTATCTGATTATCGTGACTTTCCTATAGATTGTCGATAAAAGATTAAGCTACTAGAATTGTTGGATCATCGGCAAAAATCTCGTCAACACGATTCGCAAAGTGATGTTACTAAAATTGTTGAATGATTTGTGATAAAAAGATTGTGAATCTATTGAGTAAATCATCTCTGATTGATCAATGAATAAGCTATTGTCAAGAAGAGGATGATCTAACGATAAACGAGTCACCACCTCTTGAGAGCATATTAGATGTGATGAAGAGTCTCCTCTTGCTGTGCAAACTTGAGAATGAAGTTTCGTGACACATCCCTTACCTCCATCTACTTTGAGTGACAACTACTAGAGAGTTAAGTTGTTATTTTTTTGCTCCGCTAGGTGACACCTGTTGAAGATAATTCGATGACCTATTTTATTGATCTTTAGACTTCGCAAAAAGATTTAGAGATTGTTCACGTCGTCCTTATCTAAGGAGAGCCTTTGAAGCTGTAGACACTACATGATGATCTTCTCAAACATTTAAGATTTCAGTGCATTGTCAACGTATCGCCGTCGTGACGTCAAAACTCTATTTTCTTATTTTTAACTTAAGTTCTACTTCATTTAGTGATAATTTATGTGATTTAAATTTATTAAGTTATGCTTCATTCAATTATGATTTTTTTAAATTTTACAGATCTTAATTTGATCAATTAAATTGTCTATAATCACTTATGTAAGAATCATCGAACAAAATTTTATTTCCATTAGATATTATATTATATCTCTATGATCGACCTAAAAAATTACTACTATTTTTAAAGTTTTTATTGAATTATAATTGATATATTTGTTCATAAATATATCTAAATATCTAAAAATTAATATTTTCTAGCTTTATAAATTTTAAATTGACGTGATTTACTATACAATGACTAAATTATGTCAATAGTGTTGGGGCATCAAGTCAACAAACATGAGTTGGAAGTAGACAAAGCCAAAATAGAGGTGATCAAGAGCCTTCATCTTTCGACAAATCTCAAACAACTTAGATGTTTTCTTAGCCATGTAAGCTTCTATAAGAGATTCATAAAGGACTTTGTTAAAATCTTCAAACCCTTAACTAATCTGCTCTCAAAGGATGTTGATTTCATTTTTTATTCTAATGTTGAAACTATTTTTGTGCAGATGAAGGAAGCTTTTACTTAGGCGCCTATACTCCAAGCCCCTAATTGGGACTTACCTTTTGAATTAATGTGTGATGCTTCTGATTTTGCAGTAGGGGCAGTTTTGGGACAAAGGGTAGACAAGAAGCTGGTGGCAATTTATTATGCTAGCAAGAACTTGGGTGAAGCACAAGTCAACTACTCCACAATCAAAAAGGAATTACTAGCAATTATCTTTGCTTTAGAAAAATTTCATCTTTATTTATTAAAATAGTTGTTTTTTCTGACCATGTTGCTTTAAAATTTTTGCTTGGTAAAAAAGAAGCTAAACCTAGGCTTATGAGGTGGATTTTATTGATGCAAGAATTTGATATTGATATTAAAGATAGAAGAGGGTGTGAAAATGTGGTGGCAGACCATCTTTCTAGATTACATTTTGACTCACCTTCACCTATTTTTGATCATTTTCCTGATGAACAGATCTTAGAAGTGCAAGCTCCAAAGATTCCATGGTATGCACATATTTTTAACTATTTGGTTTCAGGTTTTCTACTAGAAGATTGTGACATAACTGCAAGGAAAAAATTCTTCAAAGAGGTAAAACATTATTTTTGGGAAGAACCTGAATTATTTAATCTTGGAGTAGATTATATGCTTAAGAGGTGTGTCCCATATGAGGAACAACGGAAGATTGTAGAATCATGCCATTCTTCCCCATATGGAGGGCATTATTCTCCTAAGATTACAAAGTCTAAGATTTTACAAGCAGGTTTCTACTGGCCAACCTTGCATGCTGATCGTTTTGAATTTTCCAAAGAGTGTCTTAAGTGCCAAGCTATAGTGAACTTGCGCAAGCAAGACCACGTGCCCTTGAGGCCAATAATTGAGGTTGAAGTATTTGATCTATGGGGGATAGATTTTATGGGACCATTTCCAATCTTAGAAGGATATGAGTATATTCTTATGGGAGTGGATTATGTGTCTAGATGGGTAGAAGTGATTCCTACGAGATCAAGTGATCATAAAGTGGTGCTTAAATTCATTATGCAAAATATTATTAGTAGGTTTGGATGTCCAAGAGCAATCATTAGTGATGGAGGCAGTTATTTTAATAATTTTCATTTTTAGAATTTGTTAAAAAAAATATGGAGTCCATCACAAAATGACCACATCTTACCATCCACAAGCTAATGGACAGGTAGAAGTTAGTAATAGAGAGAATTTTTTTTTGAAAAAGATTGTAAACCCAAATGGAAAAGATTAGGCAAGTAGACTTTATGATGCTTTGTGGGCTTATAGGACTGCATATAAAACACCTTTAGGTATGTCCCCATATAAAGTTGTGTATGGGAAAGCTTGCCATCTTCTTGTGGAAATTAAGCATAAAGCATATTGTCTTATTAAGAAACTTAATCTCTCTTTAGATGATGCAGGGAAGAGTCAACTTTTGCAGCTCCATGAACTCCAAAAACTGAGGAATGAGGCCTATGAGAATTCACTCATATACAAGTCAAGGATGCAGCACTTTCATGACAAAGTCTTGAAAAGAAGAAACCTGTATGAAAATTAGAAAGTGTGGCTGTATAACTCACATTTGAAATTATTTCTAGGGAAGTTGAAGTCAAGATGGGATGGACCTTATATTATTAATGAACTTTTTGATTTTGGCGTAGTTCTCATCATGGATCCAAAGACAGGGAAATCTTTTACTGTGAATAGTCAAAGGTTGAAGCAGTATGTAGGAGCTGATCAGATGCTTGAGCCTCAAGTCACCATGCTTGAGGACCTGCTAGATCCCTCCTTGCATCCAGCCCCTTCCACATCCACCTTAGTGACAAACTTTGAGAAGCTTTCTTTTTATTAGTTTTGAAGTTTGTATGGTATTTTGGTTCTTGCATTGTCCTTTCCTTCTAATAACAGCTGTATTTAGCCCATTTTCTTTAAGAATATTGTTCTAGTATAGATCATTTAGCAAGAGAAGTCAAGGACTTGCAGCTGTAGCTGCTACTACAGCCACAATCACAGCTGCAACTGCAATTATAATTTTTCCCCCTAGTTTGCCATTCTTACGCTATACTTTTCATTCTTAGTTTGATGTCTTTCTCAATGCATTGAGGACCATGCAGGGGTGCTTGCAACATGAAACTGTCAAAATTTGTTATGATGATTGCATATTTATCTCATTTTTCTATATACATCTTGTTGCATGCATACAAAATAGTAATTCCATCCCCACTTGAGAAGTTTGTCCATTCCTTGTTTCTAAAAGGGTGAGTAGTGAAGTTAGGCTCTTGTAGTGGATTGATAGCATTTCTTAATAGTATGAGTCATGAATCTAGATGTACTAGGTCAATCCCTAAGTAGCAAGGATATCTAGTAGGGCGATGGAATAGTACATGAAAATCGAAGGGTTGAAATACAATAGGCTTAGGATGGAGTGATGAGTGATTTGAGAGTCCTCACTACACCACTATTTAGAAACCGAACTTACTTATTTGTTTTGATTACTCACTAGGTGAATCTTATTCTGGGAATAGAGTATGCATTCTTTCAAGTCTTGAGTAATGAATCACTATTTTTTGAGCCCCCTATGGGAATAGACTATCACCACTTCACCTTAGCCCTCACCCATTGATTAGCCATAATAGAAACCCTCTATCTTGTTTTCTTTATTACTGATGATATGGTTAACTCCTAGTCCGTCTACCTCCCTATTTGTGATATCAACTTGATCTCTATCCCTTTCTTTTATCTGTCTCAATTTCATTCTATAGCTTCTAACCACTTTTCATCTATCTATCTTGGTGTTTGCTCAATATGTTTGAATTACTAGTTTGGATCTACAGCAAGAGATAGTCTTTAATGTTTTCACATTTGAGTTAGTGAGTAATTCTTAGGCAGTTTGTCCTTATCTTTGTATATGAAATTAGTTTCAATCTTCTTTTTGGTATTTTGGTTATACCCCAAAAAAAAAACAAAACAAAAAAAAAGAGAGAAAAATTGGAAGTCATTAGCATCAAAAAAAAAGAAAAAAAAGAAAAAAAAGAAAGTTAATATAAGGATATTTAGTTTGGATTGTTTCATTCTCTTTCTTCTTAAAACTGCCCAGGACATGCTTGCTCATTTCTTCATTTCTTGCTGTCATAATATTTGTGTTGAGCTTTCTCTTCTTTCCTCTTTTTTCTATGCCACCCCCTCATTTCACTCTAAATCTTGGGAGAAATTGATCAAAAGTAATAACATTCCTACATTAATTACCCTATATCTGTCCTTACCTCTTTATTAGAGCCACCCACAAACCCACAATTCTCTTCTTTCTATACATTTAGCTAGAAATGAGTTTAACATGACTTAGTCATTGTATAGTAAATCACGTAAATTTAAAATTTATAAAACTAGAAAATATGATTTTTTGGATATTTAAAAGTATTTCTGAATAAATATATCAATTATAATTTAATAAAACTTCTAAAAAAATAGCGGTAATTTTTCAGGTCAATCGTAGGGATGTAATATATTATTTGGTAATTATTCATAATTTTCCTTAAAGAATACTATTTTGTATGAATTTTATACTACAAAATAAAAAGGAAATATATTTAAAATTCACAAAAAAGGGAAATAAGGGTGCATATGTCAAGATGACGTCAGTGCCCCCGTGAACGTGAAACGGGCGAAAACACAGTTCTGCCTGGCAATTCTTTTGTAAGCGATTACAAATGATTTAATTGATCAAATTAAGATTTGTAAAAGTCGAAAGAATCGTAATTGGATGAAGTATATTTTGGTAAATTAAAATCACACAAATTATCACTAAATGAAGCATAAAGTAAGTTGAAAGTAGGAAAATAGAGTTCCGATGTTGTGACGGCGATATGTCGGAGATGCACCGGAATCTTGAGTGTTTGGGGGGATTGTCATGTAGTGTCCACGGCCTCTAAGGCTCTCCTTGAACAAAGACAACGTGGGCAATCTCTAGATCTCCTTGCAAGGTCTAGAGATTAATAAAATGGGTCGTTGAATCATCTTCGATGGCTGTCACCCAGCGGAGTGGAAAAACGACAACTTTGCAGCTCTCTAGTGGCTGTCACCCAGCAAAGAGGAGCTAGATGAAGGTGGAGTGTGTGTTAGAGAGCTTCATCCTCAAGTCCGCATAGCAAGAGGAGGCTCTTCATCACATCTGGTATGCTCTCAGGAGGTGGTGACTCGTCTCCCGGCGGATCATCCTCTTCTCGACGACGGCTTATTTGTTGATCAATTAGAGATACTTTAGTCAATAGATTTGCGATCCTTTTATCGCAAATCCTTTAATAATTTTAGTAACAACGCTCTACGAATTGCGTTGACGAGATTTTCGCCAATGATCCAGCGATTTTAGTTGCTTAATCCTTCATCGGCGATCTGGAAGAAAGTCGCGATAATCAAATAAAAAAATATGAGTTTTGGCTCTTGGAAGATTTGAACCTACGCCGATTGGCCACACTTTCTAGGGAAGGTGACGTGAGTTTAGTCCTACATCGGTTGTGCGGCGGGCGAATATATAGTAATGTTAGATCCTTAAGCAAGTCCCTTTCTCGCGTGTGTACGGCCACTCCTTTCCCCACAGCCAGCTGGCCACCAGTGATGTGGAAGGGGAGTGGTGCACACATGCCCCTATCGGTCCAAATTGCTCGAGCCCCTACTCACAACTCTTCTCTGATTGTGCTTCCGACCCACTCGCGAGCCCAGCTGGCCGATGGGTCCCCTCATTTTGTAATATTTTTATTTGTATTTCTATTTCTTCATTGATCTCAAAAGTAAGCTTATAAAACTCATATAAATTTATATAAAATCACATAATTATCTAAAAACTCACATTAATCAATTGAAAACTAGTTTTCACACTTTAGCACAAATATAAGTCTATTTATCATGAGTTAAAGATAAAACTTTATTATTTACTAATTAACTCATGATAATGAAGACTTCTCACACCTCCCAATTTAAATCATTGCTAGTCCCTTAGCAATGAAATTACGAAAATAAAAATTTAGAAATCTCAAACATCATATTTCAATACATAAAAACAAATACAATTAATGATGTACCTTTAGACACTTTTGACTCTTATATCAAGTATTTAAGAATGATGTCAAGTACTTAAACGCTTAAGCACTCTTTAGAATAACAATCTAGACTTCACTTCTTCTATTCACATCTTTATCACTTCTTCACTCAGAGATAAATTTACAAGATGTTCTAATTATCAATACTCATCCAAGAATAATATTGATCCTACATTTTCCTTTTTCTATGGCTTGATTTTTGAAGTTTGCACTATATTTCTTATTTCTCTTTATTTTTTTGATATATATAGTGAATAAGTAGCCTTTTCTATAGACAAATTTCGACAATAAGAATGATGTCTCACACCCTCTATGTGTACTCTTCATTTTTAGGGCTTTCACTTTGTCTACTTATTTTTGCAGCAATTGATTTTTTATACACGATTTTCGACGATGAGAATGATGTCTCACACCCTCCATGTGTACTCTTTGTTTCTAGATTTTCACATTACTTTCTCTTTTTTTTTAAATAATTAATTTCTCCTCACAAGTCTTATAGATCAGGGTGCAAAAATTTTTATTAAACTCAAATGATCAAACAAATTTTCACATTAAGTAAATACTATCCATCAAGATCATGAAGTAAAAATATATAAAATCAAATCTATATTATCTATCATATATCCAAGGAGTATTCCAATATTTCATACTACTAGATCATTCTTTTGACTTAATAATCTTCCTAGTATCTTTTGGTATCAATCAATCTAATTGATTTAACTTTTTATGCATGTAATATTATGTAAGAAATTTGTAAATTAGATAGTTCTGACAGTTCTGTTTTCTATTTTTAGTTCTATTTTTAGCGACAATAAATTTGTCAAAAATAAATCAAAACTATCATCTTTATAGTTGTAATTTTAAATTTCAATAAGATATGCCTAGGGGATTGAAATGTGAGAAAAGAGTCTCTAGAATTTCAAAATTTGGGCTGTTTTTTATCTGCTATTTTTGACAGTCTCTTGTTCTTGATAGAAAATAAGAAAATAGATGTTGCAATTTTTCAAATTTTATTTTATTTTTTATTTTTTCAGTTACTGTTATAATACAAACACATGTTCTTAATCGTCCTACAGCATAAATTAATAATGAATACTTCACCCCCCAACTTAAAATGACATTGTCCTCAATGACATAGAAAAATTGAAGCAGAATATACAGAAAATATAATTTTCAAGTGAAGCATGCATATGTGCAAAGTTAAGTACTAAAAATATTTTCATAAATAATAAAGCTCAGAAAGACATCACCTCAACCTCATTTTTAATTTTTCACTTCATCTTAGACGCCTCCTCTTGCACTTTTTTAGAAAAACAAATACAAAAACAAGTATTGCAAAATTCTAAGAAAAATAGAGTTTAGAAAAAAATCAAACAAAATGAAATAAAAACCATGGGTTGCCTCCCATGCAGCGCTGAATTTAATGGCTTCAGCTAGACAACTCTTAGATCATATAAGATGATCTATGGCCATCAAAATATATTTGTATCCCAAGGTAAGTTTCATGATATTCTTTTTCAGATTTAGCATAAATTCATATACTTCATATATATACCTTGACATACTTCAGCCAAAACAAAATGAAAATTAAAATGTTTTTCCCAAAAATAATATTTCCATTTTGAAAAGAATCTTTTTTCATTTCTATCTTGTTTTGTAAGGCTCTCATTCATTAATAAATACCTTCTATTAATAGACCATAAAATGTGATTAGGCCATATAATTTTCAAATTAGCTCTTACTCAATCTAGAATTTTTTCATCTAAATTGATATCTCTAATTCTTCCACTCACCCATTTCTTAACGTGTTCTTTTATCTACATAATCTTCCCCTACTCTATTTTATCTTCCATACATATTTGTTCAATCTGTGAGGAGTGAAATATTTCAAGCTTAGAAATAATTCTAATAGGCTGTGGGTTTTGAAGGATGGAAGGATTGTATTCTTTAATCTCAGATCTAATGAATTCAGTAAAATTTAAATTTGCTCCTCCAAAATTATCTCTATATTCATATTCATTATTTTCGTTTCTTTCCATTAGTTGAATCAACTCTTTTTCTAGCTTTTTGTTTCTCAACTCATCAAATTCTTTATCTTCTCAAGAGCTATCTTTTAATTTTGGTATATGATATACATCATCATCCTCATTATCAACATCCATGACTACAAAATTATGATTAGATTTATTAATCTTGTCTCCTACATCTCCCAAATCAACTGATTTTTCCTCACCTAAAATATATTTTTTTCCATTTTTGTCCTTACTCCCGTCTACTAAAATTTAGATGATTTTTTTATGATCAGCCACTATTTCTTCATCTAAGGGCTCTTTCTCCTCATCATCCTCACTATATTCATTCATCAATTGTGAGTAATAAATGATTTTATTTAAATTTTCTGTTACTATATTTTCAACCTTAATATTCTCATTTACTTCTAATGAATCATCAATTTCTTCTAATAGTTGGAAATAAGGATCAGGTAAAATATTCTCACTCAATGTATTCATTGTCCTAATATTATCATTTCATGGGTTTTTTCTTAGATTCATACTACTAGACTCCCCTTGCTGAAATCCTATTGTTGGGTAGTTCCCTGAATTTTCTATAGGCTGACTAAGTAGCTGTCCCTCTTCTCTCTTATTCTCAAGAGCCTCTATAATTTATTTTTGGTGCAACTGATAAGTCTTCATTATCATGAGTTAATAATTAGTAAATAATATAGTTTTAGCCTTAACTCATGATAAATAGACTTATATTTGTGTTAAAATGTGAAAAGTGACTTTCAGCTGATTAATGTGAATTTTTGGGGTGATTTTATACGATTTTTACAGTGTTACTTTTGAGATAAATGAAGAACAAGAAATAAAAATAAAAATATTACAAAATGGGGGGGGACCCACTGGCTAGTCGGGCCCACAAGCAGGTCAAAAGCTCAGTCGGGGAGTAGCCACGAGCAGGGACTCGAACGGCTTCGACTGATATGGGCACGTGTACGCCACTCCCCTTTCACGTCACTGGTGGCCAGCCGGCTATGGGGCAAGGAGTAGTCGTACATGCGAGAGAAAGAACTTTGCTTAGAAATGTAGTATTACTATATATTCACCCGAAACATCGGCACACAACCGATGTGGGACTAAACCCACATCACACCTTCCTTAGAAGGGGCGGATAATCGGCGTGGGTTCGAATCCTCCCAGAATCAAAAGTCATATATTTTTATCTGATTATTGAGACTTTCTTGCAGATCGCCGGTGAAGGATTAAGCAACGAGAATCACTAGATCATTGGCGAAAATTTCATCAACACGATTTGCAGAGTATTGCTACTAAAATTGCTAAATGATTCGCGATAAAAGGATCACAAATCCATCGAGTAAATCATCTTCGATTGATTGATGAACAAGCCATTGTCAGGAAGAGGACGATCCACTAGGAGACGAGTTGCCACCTCCTAAGAACGTACCAGATGCAATGAAGAGCCTCCTCTTGTTGCACAGACCTAAGGATGATGCTCCCTGACATGCGCCCCACCTCCATCCAGCTCCTCTCCGTCAAGTGACAACCGTCGGAGAGCTGCAAAGTCGCCGTTTTTCCACTCCGCTAGGTGACAACCTGATAAGTCTTCATTATCATGAGTTAATAATTAGTAAATAATATAGTTTTAGCCTTAACTCATTATAAATAGACTTATATTTGTGTTAAAGAATGATTTTTAGTTTTCAATTGATTAACGTGAATTTTTGGGTAATTATGTGATTTTATACGATTTTTACAGTCTTACTTTTGAGATAAATGAAGAACAAGAAATAAAAATAAAAATATTGCAAAAATGGGGGGACCCGCCGGCCAGCCGTGCCCGCAAGCGGGTCGGAAGCGCAGTCGGGGAGTAAGCCACGAGCAGGAGCTCGAGCGGCTTGGCTTGGGGACCGACAGGGCACGCGTACGCCACTCCCCTTCCACATCACCGGTGGTCAGCCGGCTGTGGGGCAAGGAGTGGTCATGCACGCGCGAGAAAGAACTTTGCTCACAAAGCTAACATTAGTATATATTCGCTCGAAAAATCAGCGTACAACCGATGTGGGACTAAACCCCCGTCACACCTTCCTCAGAAGAGGCGGGCGACTGGCGCGGGTTCGAATCCTCCCAGAGTCAAAATTCATATATTTTTATCTGATTATCGCGACTTTCCTGCAGATCGCCGGTGAAGGATTAAGCAACGAGAATCGCTGGATCATCGGCGAAAATCTCGTCAACGCGATTCGCGGAGCATTGCTACTAAAATTGCTGAACGATTCGCGATAAAAGGATCGCGAATCCATCGAGTAAATCATCTCCGATTGATCGACGAACAAGCCGTCGTCCGGAAGAGGACGATCCGCCGGGAGACCAGTCGCCACCTCTTGAGAGCGTACCAGATGCGATGAAGAGCCTCCTCTTGCTGCGCGGACCTGAGGATGAAGCTCCCTGACACGCGCCCCACCTCCATCCAGCTCTTCTCCGTCGGGTGACAGCCGTCGGAGAGCCGCAAAGTCACCGTTTTTCTGCTCCGCCGGGTGACAGCCGCCGGAGACGATTCGACGACCCACTTCATTGATCTCTAGACTTCGCGAGAAGATCTAGAGATTGCCCATGTCGTCTTTGTCCAAGGAGAGCCTTCGAGGCCGTGGACACTACACGACGATCCTCTCGAACGCTCAGGATTCCGGTGCATCGCCGACGCATCGCCGTCGCAACGCCGGAACTCTGTTTTCCTACTTTCAATTTAATTTACACTTCATTTAGTAATACTTTGTGTGATTTTAATTTACCAAACTATACTTCGTTAAATTACGATTCTTCCGGCTTTTACAGATTTTAATTTGATTAATTAAGTCGTCTGTAATCGCTTACGTAAGAATCGCCGGGCGGAACTCTGTTTCCGCCTGATTCGCGTTCGCCGGGCGCTGACGTCATCCTGACGCCCGCACCCTTATTTCCTTTTTTTTCGTGAATTTTAAATATATTTCCTTTTTATTTCCTAGTATAAAATTCGTAAGAAAATCGTATTCATTGAAAAAAATTCTAAATAATTACCAGATATTATATTACATCCCTGTGATCGACCTGGAAAATTACCGCTATTTTTGGAATTTTTATTGAATTATAATTAATATATTTATTTAGAAATACTTCTAAATATCTGAAAATTTGTATTTTCTAATTTTATAAATTTTATATTTGCGTGATTTAATATACAACGACTGAGTCACGTCAGACAGCTAGAGTCCATTAGTACTTTACACAACCCAATACATCAGCTTGATGTAACATCACATGGGGTGTCTAGTGACACCTTATTTCAAGGCAGGTGCCTCGTGACACTTGGTTCAGAGCTGGTGCCTCGCGACACTTTCGTTTGGGCTGGGTGCCTTGTGGTACGAGTTGGTGTGGTGCCTCACAATAAGTTGGTGTCACTTGATTTGGGATAGGCTTTGGGACACATTGGTTGGAGCTGGGTGCCTTGTGATATGAGCTGGTGTGGTGCCTCACAACACATTTTTCTAGCATAGGGCGTGACTCTTAACAATTGATTGGAGAGCTGACTGCCTTGTGATATGATACTTCACAGCCAATTAGTGAAGAGGTGCCTTACAACACATTGTTCGAAGCTGGGTGTCAGATGATACTTGGAGAGAGAGTTGGGTGGGTCAACGGCAAGATGATGACTTTCTTGGGAGTAGGTCATACATGGTTGGAGGGGGGCTTTCTTGGGAGTAGGTCATACATGGTTGGAGGGGAACTATTTTGTATATAATTGGTTAGGGATATAATTGGTTATATATACTTGTATATAATTGGAGGGGTACATCGCTAAAATTTTTCATTGTTTTTACATGTGACGAGTGGAGCAGGTCAAAGGTGGGAGAGAGTGTTGGGTGAGTCAAAAGCAAAAGAAGAGTTTTCTTGAGAATCGGTGATATTAATGATCGGAGGAGATACATCAGAGAATAATATTGATGAGAGGGATATAATGGTAAAGAAATTTCAATTTTTCTCTCTCTATGATGACCACTCACTTATAGGGGTCACATGATAATCAATACTTATTATCATACATATTACAATAATATATCATTCATATATGTTTTTTCCTGAATCATTCTTACCATTTCAAGTAATCCAGCCTTCGACTAAACTGTTTAAGGCGAAGGTGTGGGCAGCATGTGAATTATCTATCATATTATATTTTATAAATCTATGCCAAAAAAATTCGGTACCCACCCACTTGGACATTGCGATTTCTAATTTATGGTCGATTATTAAATAACACGAAGACTTACATTAATCACGGGCAAGATCTCGGTTATTGTCCCAATTCAAGTAGTAAAAATACCTGGAATTAATGCTGATTAAAACACATGATTACCGTGATAAAATACTAAACGCTGGGCCCGACATGCTTCCTTGCAAGTTGAGATGATCGAGATTTCCTGGGGATTCCGTGTGGCACGAGGGGCGTTTGACTGATAAACCATGGGAGAGATTTGGAGGACGAAGAAAGAACTGGGCGACGCCGCCACCTATCAGGGAGTGGCTTCTGTGGGGACGACGCTGGCACGAGGCACCATCAGCTCCACGCCGGCGTTGATGGGAGTTGGCGCCGGCTTCTCCTGGGTCTGTTGGCGCTCACCGTAGAGATAGGAGAGGAAGCCCCAGAAGCACAAGGCTGTGGCGATCCCCTTGGCGCTGGTGAACTGCTCGTCCAGCAGCAGCACCGGCAGGATCTCCCCCACCGGCAGAAGCATGGCGATGACCACGCCGGCGAAGAGGGCGGAGGAGCAGCAGGTCACCCCCAAGTAGCCCAAGCTCGCTACCTGGCATAAGACGGCGGCGCCCACCAGAACCAGATAGTACTTGGTTTCCCCTAGCTCGTAAATCTGCTCTGCCTCCCTTTTAATGGCCTGAAAGAACTCAAAAAAGGCTCCTCAATGGCGGTGGGTAGATCATACAGAAGGGGGGGGGGGGTGGGGAGGAAGAAGATGGGCCTGCGCTGACCGGAAAGTCCTTGTTGATGATCATGGGGACTACGGAGAAGACGACGCCGGAGACGGACATGACGACCTGCATCTCCATCACGGTGGTGAGGGTCGCCTTCTGCTTTAACCACCAGTAGGTCCACTGGATCAGAGGCATCATCAAGCCGTAAAGAACGGCAGCGCCGATCATGGCGATGAAACTCAGGTAATACTTCTTGTCTGACACCCCCGGGGGGCGGTCTCCGCTGGACTGAACGCCGAGCAGCACCGCCCCGATCACGAGCAGGACGATGGCGTTGACCGAGAAAGCCGTGAACTTCTGCCTCACCAGGAGGAAGGCGAAGACCGCCGTGAAGACCAGCTGCGTGGAGAACACCAGCGTGGAGGTGGACACGGGGAGGGACATTGACCCGTAGGCGTACAGGTAGCCATCAGCAGCGGAGATGATTCCGATCACCACGCTCGCCGCCGTGATGTTGGCGGAGAGCTGGATGAGCTTTCTGTCTCCTCGCCGCCGGCGGTGGAGGTAAGAGGCGTAGAGGAGGGGAAGAACGAGGGGAAAGGCGATGAATTGGACGATGGTCGTCACCCAAACCCTGGAGCCGCCATGCAAGAAATAGATGCGGATGAGGAGAGGCGCACCGACGAAGCCGACGACCAATATGATGATGCTGAGGAGGAGGGCTACTCGTCTGAAGGTTTCCTTTCTCTCTCTCCCCCTCTCCTCGGGGGCCGACGATTGGGCTTCGATGGCCATGGAAGAATCCACTCTCTATAGTTCACCCTCACTGACAGAAGGCTTTGGGTTTTATAAAGATCGGATCGCGCCCCTCCGAGGAGAAATAATGGCGATGCAGGATAGGTTCCTTTAGGTATGAGAACTACTCTGGTCGAACCTGTTCAACCAGAAAGTCAACCGAATCTGGGGACCCACAAGATTTCGCTCCATCCCTCTCCACCCGTGGTTTGTAATCCGAGCTCTCTCTGCCGCCTGACGAATTTTCCTTTTCCTTGCTCATAGTTTGAGTTGGTGTCTAGTGGTCAACTCTTCCCTTGCTGAAAGTGCCTTGTGCGAAAATGTCGTTTTCTATTCCCCATTTTGGAAAAACGACGTGACATTTCTGGTGACATTTCATCGAAGATGACAGGACAGCTGCTAATTTGGGAACTCTTGCTTTTGCCTTTGCGGCCCGGTGAGTCCGCCAGATGCACCCTAATGTCCTTGGGTTTTGACCCCTCATAGTTAAACTCCATATCAAAATATTGTCAACTCCGCCCGGGAACCGGAGGCCCTCTCCTTTCCTCCTTCAAGCCAGGGACAAGCTTCCTCGTCGGGACCCATCTTCTTCCTCATCACCTCACACAAAGTGATAGCCCTCCCCCTCTTCTCGGGCTACTTTGCTGGGACTTTCTGCAGACTTGAGCTGAGTAAATTTTCTGCAGGTATCATTAACCCCTTCCCCAACCCCGTCAGTTGGGCTCTGTGTTGCCCAGCTCACGCAAATCAATGAAGGGATACTGACGATGTCCCTCCTCTCTCTCTCTCTCGCTGTCAGTATGCCGTATTCTTATTGGGTTTCTGACGTTAAGGTTTATCGGTCTACAGTACCCCGGGGGGCCGGAAGCTGTCATATATCGAAAATAAAACAGTCAGGAATGATTTATTTATCAGTGTAGTGTGACACCTGATACAGACGTGAGAGTTCGTGGAAAAGAAGGCGGCGAGAACGTTATCATACTTCGATGATAAACCAGTTGGGAAGGATTGATTTTTATAATGATGTGACCCCATATTGACCTCAGAGTTGTGGAGAAAGTTGGAGATGATAAAGATGGCATATGAGCGATGTCATTCGTCAGCAGTGTGGGAAGATGATGTGTGGCCATATAGGAGAGGACAATAAAAGACGATCACATCCTCTTACTCAATGATCATGGGTGGAGTCAGCCCTCTTACTTTCTGAAACATTCAACTAGCAACATCTTGGGACAAGTGATGAACTCGATTTAGAAGTTAAATATGACATAATGATATAACTAAGTTCATACAAATAATATTTATAAAACCTCAGTCTTCAGTTTAGGATAATTAAGGGTCGATCCTCAAGAAGTATAGATAATGAGAGTAAGAATTTTATTCATTATATATATATATATACTTTGAGATTGTGAAGGGCGGAATTAAATCTAAAAAAGGTGAAGACAAGAGAAATGAAAAGTGTGGTAAAATAGAGAATGAATCTAATACAATAGAATGATAAAATACATGATACAATTCCTACGAATTAAGAGTTAATTTATCTATAGAGAAGATTACAAGGACGCCCCAAATCTAGATGTTGCATAGATCTCGTTATGCGCTAGTCTTAGGTCAAGTGATACTTGATCCACGACGATCTTGATATGCTCCAGGTAATCTCTTCTCCATGACGATCTTAAGGAAGAGAAAGTCATTGACCAGGCTTTAATTTTTCTTATTTTTCCTTTGGCTAGCCACTATTAGAGAGAGCCAAAAAACACCCTCTAAAAGAGAGATGAGATACCTTAAACCTTTAGAGAATTAAGCCCCTCTAATAGATGATTATGATTAATAATCAACTCTCTTTGTAGACAACCTAAATTTTTTATGAGGGTGACACTCTAATCCTCCTCTTAATCTCATCTTAAAGTGTCTTAAGATAGGTGGCCTAGATCTCATCTCTTAATAACCTTTTAAGCCCAAATGGGCTAAGCCAAGGTCATGTGCCACTTAAGGTCCAAATGGGCCTGACCAAAATGATACCCTCTCTTGGGCCCATAAACATATTAGGCCAACCCTCTCCATAAGACTTGCGTTGAAAACTTAGGCTTCTTCTATTACTTTCAACTCATAATAAAAGCTCACCTAAGTTTTTGCAATCAAATAAGTATCATGAAAATGTGAGAGAATCACCACTAAACTTTATAAGTCAAGTAGGGTTAGTCTCATAATATAAATAAAATAATATATATTAAGACTTAAATGATAAAATATTATAAATGTCATAATGAGTTGGTAACACATGTATAATTGTATTCCTTACCCATTAATTAGCATCTATATATAAGATATTAATACATAGATACAACTACTAATTTATAATTATCAATAGGTTGACATACCCTTAATATTCTCATGTGTAGATTGATTCAAGTTGCTCTTGTTTGAGAAGTTGTTGGTCAAATTCATTTGTTGTGAATTTTCTCATCAATACATCTGCACATTCAATTAGTTTGTCTAATTTATCAATAAATAGTCTAGTCTCTATAATTTTCACATTAGGAATACTTCCTCTTCTAAATCCTAAAGTTCTACCATTCTAGTTTAAAGCATAGTGATGTGCACTGTTTTCCAACAATATTTCAATAAGATCAATAGCTTCATCTTCATATTTGTTCATTAAAGTCACACCTAAGGCAGCATCAATCATGAACCTATCTCTCTCATTCAAATCTTCATAAAAAATATGCACAAGTTGCCAATTTTATATCTCATGATGTGGATACTAGCAGGTGTAATCTTTATCTCCCATGTCTCATAAAATGATTCTTGAGGCCCTTGCACGAAATCCCTAATTGCCCTCCTAATAGAATTCATTTTTCCTACTGAAGAAAATTTCTTAAGGAATGCTGCCTCCATGTCAATCCATGAATTTAGCTCCTCGACCAAGGCACAAAGCTAGTCCTTAGCTTTATGAGTGTGAAGGGAAACAATATCATCTTCTCTATCTCCATGGGAATGTTGGGATAGTGCGAAATCTCATAGATGTGAGAAATCTTCCAAATGTTTATTTGGCTCTTCATAAGCCATCCCATGAAAATGTGGTAACATTTGGGCAAGATGATGATCAACTCTAAAGTTGACATCATTCTCTATAGGAGCATTGATTCTATTCACTGGTCTATACTATAAGGGAGCTGAGTGATCTCTAAGATGCATTCTTCTATTTTCCCTTTGGTTTCTTTTCATTTTTGTTTCTTCTTTTAAGGTCACTTCTACTTGTGATGACTCTCCTAACTCTTTTGCTGGTGGAATGACTACATCCTTTTGGGATCTATGTCCTTGCATTTGCTTACTTGTAGTTTTGCTAATTTGTTCTACTCTATCTACTTATTACTATGATAGTCTTATATACCTTGACTAGCAATACATGTGTATAAAATCCTCAATGATCACAATAAATAAAATTTTATGAAAATATTCCAAATTAATTATTTTTAGAAGAGAGATGTAATCTTTACAAGAAATTTGAATTGAGAAATAACAGACAACTTTCGTATATATTGATCATGTGCAAGAATTGGTTAACATGTAATAACAATTTCAGTCCTTATTTTCAAGGTGGCCTCTTTGATTCTTCAAAAAAAATTCGGAACTTACTAGATCTTTAAAACAGAATTTTCAGTAGAAAGATCTTAGTCACAAAAACTAGCAAGCATACTTTTAGCCAATTATTCCATAGATATGTAGCACTTATGATTGATCAAAATTTCAGAAAAATCATCTAAAATAGAGGTGTACAACCTACATGTAGCACTTATATTTGCCTAAAACTTCGGTGTACAACCTACATGGGACAAACCCACATCACACCTTCCTTGAAAAGGCTTTGAAGATTTTAATATGTAAAATATCCCTTAATTATAACAAAGATACCATCATGATGTCACTTTATAAGGACATTAAAGTACTTATTTCAATCTCTCTCATGCAAGCGGGTGACCAATGCGAGTTTGAATCCTCTTAGAGCCAAAATTAATTTTTTATCTAATTATCACGACTTTTTTATAGATCATCAGTGAAGGATTAAGTCATCAGAATCATTGGATCATCAATGAACATCTCATTAATATGATTCACAGAGTATTGTTACTAAAATTATTAAATCATTTATGATAAAATGATCACAAATCTATTGAGTAAATTATCTCTAATTGATCAACAAACAAGTCATCATCGGGAAGAAGACAATCCACCAGAATCATCACCTCCTAAGAACGTATCAGATGCGATGAAGAGCTTCCTCTTATTATGTAGACTTGAGGATGAAGCTCCCTGTCATATGCCTCACCTCCATCTAGCTCTTTTCTATGGGGTGACAACCGTTGGGGAGCTACAAAGTCGTCATTTTTCTATTCTATTGGGTGCAGCTACTAGAGACGATTTGACGACTCATTTTATCAATCTCTAAACTTCACAAAAAAATCTAGAGATTGTCTACATTATCCTTGTCCAAGGAGAGCCTTTGAGGCTATAGACACTACACAACAATCTTTCCAAACACTCAAGATTCTAGTGCATCACTGACGCTTCACTACCACAACACTAAAATTCTATTTTCTTACTTTCAACTTAATTTTTACTTCATTTAGTGATAATTTGTTTGATTTAAATATATCAAACTATTATTGATTCAATGATGATTCTTCTAGCTTTTATAGATCTTAATTTGATCAATTAAATCGTTTGTAATCACTTAGGTAAGAATCATCAGACAAAATTTTATTTCTACTCGATTTGCATTTGTCAAGTGTTGATGTCATCTTGATGTCCACACCCTTATTTATCTTTTTCGTGAATTTTAAATATATTTTATTTTTATTTCTATTTCTTAATCTAAAATTCATTAAAAATCATATTTTTTGAGAAAATTTTTGAAAATTACTTGATATTATATTACATCTCTACGATCAACCTAGAAAACTTTTATTATTTTTGAAACTTTTATTGAATTATAATTAATATATTTATTTAAAAATACTTTTAAATATTCAAAAATTAATATTATCTAGTTTTATAAATTTTAAATTTATGTGATTTACTATACAAAGACTAAGTCACATTATGGAGCAAAGAGCATCATACACACATACATGTGCAAGGGCAGACCACCTTTTTATCTTCTCTGAAGATAGTCCTAGGTATTATTTTATTTCAAGAGAATGGATTTGATAAGTCTTCATTATCATGAGTTAATAACTAAGAAATAATATAGTCTAGTCTTAACTCATGGTAAATAGACTTAGTTTGTGTTAATTTGTGAAATGTGATTTTAAGTTAGTTAATATACTTGTTTCAATAATTATCTGATTTTATACAAATTTATATGATTTTTATAATCTTGTTTTTGAGATAAATAAAATATAATAAAATAAAATAAAAAATAGAAAATGGGGGGGACCTACCGGCCAACCAAGCCCACAAGTAAGTTGGAAGTACAGTTGAGGTGGAGCCACGAGTAGGGGCTTGAGGTGGCTATGAACTGATGGTGGCACATGTGCACCACTCCTCTTCCATGTCACTAATGGCTAGCCAACAGTGGGGCAAGGAATGGTCGTACATGCAAGAAAGAGACTCATTACTTCTAAATGTGGTATTACTATATATTTGTCCAAAACTTCTACATACAATTGATGTGGGGCTAAACCCACATCACACTTTCCCCATAATGATTTGAATTATTTTAATACCTCAAATACCCCTTAGTTATAACACTGATATACTATGATGATTTCACTTTATAAGAGTATTAGACTACTTATTTCAATCTTTTTTATGCAAGTGGGTGACTAATGTAGGTTCAAATCTTATTAGAGCCAAAACTTATATTTTTATCTAATTAATGTGACTTTCCTACAAATTGTCGATGAAATATTAAGCTGCTATAATTATTTGATCATCAACAAAAATCCTATCAATATGATTTATAGAGCATTGTTACTAAAATTATTGAATAATTCTTAATTAAAAGATCACGAATCTATCAAGTAAATCATCTCTAATTGATTATATAAAATAAAACCACATGATCTATGGTGAGAGAGACTAACACCATGGTCAGTTGTGAGGTTGAGCAACCAAAGTATTGTGGCATTTCATTTACAGTCCCAGTCAGTTTCTTTGCCATTAAGACATAGAATGTGTTCATGATTCGGTCTGTGCATTCAATGGATTTTGGTAGACAAGAATAGCCTTTACCTAAACTCACAAAAAAAGACATCATCGTATATAGGAAAAAATTCTTAAATGATTCATGTTGATGTCAAACCAACACAATAGAATAATTGTATTTCCAAAGTTCACCCTAGTAAATGATTACAACATATAACATTACTTGGCTAAGGCTTGGAAAAAGTTTCATAGAGAGTTGTTCCTAAAGCATAGATGCACATTAAGGA
This sequence comes from Spirodela intermedia, assembly GCA_902729315.2. NCBI lineage: Eukaryota > Viridiplantae > Streptophyta > Magnoliopsida > Alismatales > Araceae > Spirodela > Spirodela intermedia. The sequence continues at coordinate 2,228,059 of LR746267.1, read as the reverse complement.
GATAATTTTAGGTGATTTGATTTGAAATGAATGTATCTTTTAAGAAACTATTATCAAAGAACCTCTTTCTACTTTGCCTTCTCTGATCTAGTAGAAACCATGAATCTTGAGCACACCTTAACCTTTTCCTATAAACATTTTTTTGATAAAGTGATCAATTTGGGACAATGATGCTTGCCCCAAACTAAATATCTAGAGAATGAATAATGTAAAATAGTTGTGCTAGATTGTCTCAACCCTCTTCCCTTATAATGTATATAGGATTTTTGGAAGACATTAATGCACTTCTTGATGCATAGAAAACCATGGGAGGATAATATATGAAAAAAGGAGAGAGCATAATTGTTGTTTTGTACTATAATAGCCATTCTCATTCAAATAGGTCGTGCCAAATGAAAATTGTTCTCATTTTCTTGTTTCAAGTGTTGGAGGAGAAACTAGACTTTGATCTAGTTCAAATTCTATTTTCAGTAGTATATCTTACATGAACCTTAAATTCAATCAAGTATGTCAATATAGGGGCAAAATCACATTGGAATGAGCTAGATGGAGTGGCCACAAATTATCTCAGTCAAGTAGAGGCCTTTTGAGTTGACAATTTAGCTGATTTGACCTGATTGAATAGACTAGATCCACATAGAAAATTTGTCCATTATACTTCATGTAGAGGCCTTTTCATGCATTGCTTGATTTTTTAAATCGGATCTGATTCACCTTTATCACTGATGTGTACATGTTACTGTATTTAAATTCTCATGATCTAATAAAATTTATAACTAAGAAAATATTTTAGTATAGATGTAAGTTTCAGGTCAAACACAGGGAGATTTATTAATCCGTCCTGAAAATTTGATCTGATTTATATGAATAGTTGTTCTTAGTTTTTAAGACTTTAAAAAAAAATAAAGAACATATCAAGTATTATAAATATTAACCATATAAATAAAATTATGTACAAAAAGAATGAGAGAGACAAGAAAGGAAAGGATAGAAGAAAGAAGGAAGATAAGAAAGGATTATTTACAAAGTGAAGGATTTTTAAGGTAGAAGAGAAACAGCAGGAGAGATCTCTCATGAAGAGAGGGAAAGAGAGAGGAGAGGAGATCTCACAAGAAAGAGAAAGAGAGGGAGAGGTCTCATGAGAGAAAGAAAAGAGAGGGAGAGATTTCACAAGAGAGAGAATTAAGATGATAATAAAGAGAGAGAGAAAATAGTCAATTAATTTTTACGGTGACCATGATTCTTAGAGGAATGTGTGTTCAAGAATTCACACATATGAGATAAGGTTAGACATGAAGGTTTTTTCCTTATTTTAACACTTAAATACTCATTAATCAATCTTTAATCTCACTGATTTTACATTCAAAATTAGAAAAATAATTTTTATTCATAGAATATTAGGAACATAAATACTTCAAGATTTTACTCATTAAACTAATAGAAAATAAGTTAGACATAATTTCAATTTGATCTCTCACAAGTTTTGGAGGATTTTAAAAAGAAACAAAGATTATTCATCAGATTTTGAATCAGTCCACTTATTTTAATTGAAACATGCATAAAATGAAAATAACTTATTGTAAATGTAAGTAAATGAAAAAAATAGGAAAATTAACATTACTCAATGTTAGTCTGCCTTCCAAATAATAGTGGAAGAAACTATTAGAGGCATTGATCATGTAAAGGAGAGGAAGAAACAAATGTTGTATTTGTAGCTATTGACAAGATTTTAAAGAGAACTAATAATGTCAATTTTACCAAATAATAGTCAAAAATTATCTTTATATTCTTAATGTTGATATATGTGAGAACTTAAGTTATCAATATTGTAGCACTTTGCTTGCTACTAGATCAAGTGTTGCTGGTCATGTGGCATGTTGAGCATGTAGGATTAACTCGCCACAAATCACTGTCAACAAGGAACTTAAGTCCCCAGTATCGTGGTGCTTCATTTGCTGCTAAATTAACTATATCTTGTCATGTGACGTGTTAAGTGACATATGATCAATTCATTACAAACTACTGCCATATGAATGCTTTAAGTTTGGAAGTATTGTGGTGCTTCACTTGCCATACAATTAGTCTTTCCCATCATGTGGCATGCTAAGCAATATAGGATTCATGAACCACAAACCTCATACTTTATGTTTTAGATATCATGGCACTTCTCCCACTATGAGATTAGTCTTTTCTGATCACATGATATGTTGACTACTATAGGATATGCCCATCACAAACTAGTGCTCTAAAACAGAGAAAACTATTAGTCCCACATCAGATATATCAACAGAAATGCCGCATATTATTAAAGCTAGATTTTTGTGTTTTAATTAGTTTTATTATTTTATTTTATTTTTTTAATTTTAGAAGTTTGAATTTAAAATACTTAACTTAATTTTATATTATTTAAAAATATAAAAAATATTTCACTCGCTAACCCACAAGGGTGTTGTGGTCAAGTGGGTAGACCTAGACCAAGGCAGCCACAAGCTGGGCTCAAGTGGCAAAGGACTCACTCTACGCACATGTGTGTCACTTCCCTTCTATGTCCCAGTGGCCAACTGGGCATGGGGCATGGAGCATCCATACACACATGTGCGAGAGGGTGGACCACTTTTTCACCTTCTCTCAAGATGGTACTAGACATTATTTGATTTTAGGAGAAGAGATCTCTACTAAGATAAAGTAACTTTGATTTATTCAGCTTAAACAATGATGGACTTCCAATGTGGGAGTAATTATTTTCATCAATTTTAGTGCAGCCATCTAGAGCATGGTGTGATCTAATGGTATTCAATGAGCCACCTCATTAGATTAGTCAGATCTTACGGCTAGCAAATCACATGATACTAGATGTGTAAAGGGATCCATTGATGATTTGTGAATCTGACACCACTCAACACGCACGTGACTTTAAAGGACGATCTAATGACTAAGGAGTCACCATGATACTAGGAACTTAAGTTCTTGGTCGGCAGCAGTTCGTGGCAGGTTGATCCTACATTACTTAATGTGTCATGTAACCAAGCACATCTAATCTAGTGGCTCCCGAAGCACCACGATACTAGAAAGTTAAGTTATTACACATCATCATTAGAGATATAAAAGCAGTAATTAATTATTATCTACTAAAATAGATATTATCAATTATCTTTATAATCTGAATGATTAACGTGAAAATGACAATTCGTTTCCTTCCTCTTTTTGTACAATCAATGTCTCTAGTGATTGGCAAAACTTGTTCCTTCCTCCCTTGACTATACTCAAGGCCTCTCGTGAGTGGTCAACTCTTCCCTTCTCTTCCAAGATGATAGTGACAGCGTGGTCGACCCCTCCTTCAATGGATCTCTCCAGTGAGCAGCACAATACTTTCAGAAGATACTTAAATGACTTTTGGTGTGGTGTGACATGTCCAAACGAAATCAAGCTGCCACACTAGTGTCTCCAATTGTTTGATAAGTCCAAATTTAAGGGTTTTTATGTTGCTATTTTAATTCAAACTTAATCAATAATAAATTTTCTACTTAGTTACTCTATATTAGACATGTAGGGCGAATAAGGGGTCGATCCACTAAAATAACTTACCTTGGCAGTTGACAGTCGGGTCCAAGGATGGGCTGCGCGGGTTGCAAATCTCTTGTGACCGTTCCGGACCTATCTGAAATTTGGGACTTTCGGTTACATCTGGAAGGGTAGGGAGAGAGAGAGAGAGAGCGACAGGCTCACAGAGACCGGCAGCGAGTGCATGGCGGCTGGCGAAAGGCGACGGCAGTGGTCGGCAGACGTGGGGCGGCTGGCGATGGGCACGCGGCGGCGCTCAGCGGACGTGCGGCTACTTGCGATAGGCGGCAGTGGTGTTCGGTGAACGAGAGAGACGAGGAGCGACGGGCACGTAGCGAGTGACAGGGAGCATTTCGCCAGCCGGTGCGACAGGAGACGGCGGGAAGAGACGGAGGCTTCGGGAGAAGGCGCAGAGAGAAGGAACGATGGGTGAAAACAGAGGAAAACGTGGAGCAGCTGGAGGGGGCAGAACGGAAGACAGCGATGGGAAACAGCAGAAAATGGGTGCTGATGTTCGTCCTTTGAGCCCTCAAGACTCCTTCCTCTTCTTGGATCCTTATATTCCGCTAGGATCAGGCGTTTTTCACTGCAAGAAGGAGAAGAACAAGAGTGAACGCGTCAAAACGACTTACATCTATCAAGGTGGATACCTCAAATCCTGGAGAATGTCTTGTCCTACTAGCTAGCCGTTGCTAGAGCACGTCCAGAATGGGATGGGAAAGAGGGAGGAAGAGAGTCTTTATACAAGGGTAAGTATGACTAAAATGCCCCTTCATAATTCCCTAGTCTCTCTCCATAAATTTCTACATCGCTTCCTCTACGGACTTAGGCGGGTCTAAATGGGCCTGGACATGGCCCCCGAACCTCCTCTAATTTCTCTTTGAAGATCCAAATCCGAAATTCCTCCAAAGTACTACTAGCCCATTAAGCTAACTTTCGTCCACTAAAATGCTCTTAATTTATTGTTGATTTCTGTTAAATTCTGCATGCATGAAAACTTGAAAATATTTATTAGTAATAAAACTGCTTGACTTTAATGAAGTCAAGTAGGGTTAGTCAAAAATTATGCAAAATTCATACATAGTGTGCAAATAGTGAAATTAATGCAAATCCAAAAATATTTAAATCATTTTCTTAATAACATGATATTTTCAGGATTTAAATAAACAAAAACCAGATGAAATGTAAGGAATAATCAACATAAATATCAGGTTATCAACACCCCCCAACTTAATTCATTACTAGTCCCTTAGCAGTGTCCTTATGTTTTCTCAAGTTATCCATCCATCCTTAAAATAAAAAGATATAAGCATGAAGTGTTCAGACTATCAATAGTACTTTTAAGCGTGAATATCCCCATGAAATACTAAACATCCATGATTGATCCCTTTGTAATTTTGGAAAGAGCTGGTGGTCATGAAGGGAAAAACTTACTTCTCTCTAGGTTTCATACTATAAGCTAGGATTTTACTCACATCACACGTAAATAGTGGGTCTCACTCCTCTAGAAGCAAGTCACTCTCAGTTGTGGCTACTTAGGGTTTGAGTTTCCTCCTACCTGAAAATTAGACATACACCTTCTTCTCCTCTTTTATGAACATAGAATATCAAGCATGTATCAATGCAACCAATGGTGATGGAACTCTAATAAGTCTTCATTATCATGAGTTAATAATTAGTAAATAATATAGTTTTAGCCTTAACTCATGATAAATAGACTTATATTTGTGTTAAAGTGTGAAAAGTAGTTTTCGATTGATTAATGTGATTTTTTGGATAATTTTGTGATTTTATACAAATTTATATAATTTTTATAGTCTTACTTTTGAGATCAATAAAAAAAAAGAAATAAAAATAAAAATAAAAATATTACAAAATGAGGGGACCCGCTGGCCAATCGGGCCTGCGAGCGGGTCGAAAGCACAGTCGGGGAGGAGCTGCGAGTAGGGGCTCGAGCGACTTGGACCAATAGGAGCATGTGTGCATCACTCCCTTTCCACGTCACTAGTTGCCAGTCGATTGTGGGGCAAAGAGTGGTTGTACATGTGCGAGAAAGGGACTTGCTTAAGGATCTAACATTATTATATATTCACCTGAAAATTTGGTGCACAACCGATGTGGGACTAAACCCATGTCACCTTCCCAAAAAGGGTGGCCAACTAGTACAAGGTTGAATCCTCCTAGAGCCAAAAAACTCATATTTTTTTATTTGATTATCGCGACTTTCCTACAGATCACCAGTAAAGGATTAAGCAACCAGAATCATTGGACCATTGGTGAAAATCTCGTCAATGCAATTCGCGAAATATTGTTACTAAAATTACTGAATGATTCGCGATAAAAGGATCGCGAATCCATCGAGTAAAGCATCTCTAATTGATCGACGAACAAGCTATCGTGGGGAAGAGGACGATCTGCCATGAGATGAGTCGCCACCTCCTAAGAGTGTACCAAATGCGATGAAGAACCTCCTCTTATTGTGCAGACCTGAGGATGAAGCTCCTTGACATGTGCTCTACCTCCATCCAGTTCCTCTTCGTTGGGTGACAGTCGTTAGAGAGCTGCAAAGTCGCTATTTTTCCACTCCACTAGGTGATAGCCGTTGAAGACAATTCGACAACCTATTTCATTAATCTCGAAACTTTGTAAGGAGATCTAGAGATTACCCAAGGAGAGCCTTCGGGGACGTGGATACTATATGATGATCCTCCTGAACGCTCATGATTCTAGTGCATCACCGACGCATTGCCGTCGCGATGCCAGAACTCTATTTTCTTGCTTTCAACTTACTTTACGCTTCATTTAGTGAAAAATTGTGTGATTTTAATTTACCAAAATATACTTCGTCCACTTACGATTCTTTTGGCTTTTATAGATCTTAATTTGATCAGTTACATTGTCTGTAATCGCTTACGTAAGAATTGCCTTGTGGAACTCTATTTCTGCCCGATTTGCATTTTCCAAGGCATTGACGTCATCCTGATGTTTGCACCCTGATTTCCATTTTTTGTTAATTTTAAATATATTTTCTTTTTATTTTTTAGTATAAAATTCATAGAAAATAGTATTATTTGAAGAAAATTCTGAATAATTACTAGATATTATATTACATCCCTATGATCGATTGGAAAAATTAATGATATTTTTTTGGAAGTTTTATTGAATTATAATTGGAATATTTGTTCAGAAATACTTCTAAATATGTGAAAAATCATACTTTCTAGTTTTATAAATTTTAAATTTGTATGATTTACTATACAACGACTAAGTCATGTTAAATTTGGCACCATTTTTGGGGATGTATTGCATAATATTTAGTATTGTCCTATTTTTCTCTAGAGTATACAAAAAATATTTTTTTTTTTTTGTTGAGTTTTTTTTTAAACAAAAGGGAATGAAGAGAAGCAAGACAAGGACTGGAGCATATTGAAGGAGGGTAAATAATGCGACTTAGCCGTTGTATATTAAATCAGGCAAATCTAAAATTTATAAAACTAGAAAATATGAATTTTTGAATATTTAGAAGTATTTTTGAATAATATATCAATTATAATTTAATAAAACTTCCAAAAATAGCCATAATTTTCTAAGTCGATCACAAGGATGTAATATAATATCTGGAAATTATTCAGAATTATTCCCAATGAATACAATTTTCTATGAATTTTATACTAAGAAATGAAAAGGAAATATATTTAAAATTCATGAAAAATGAAAATAAGGGTGTGGACATCAAGATGACATCAACACCCCCAACGAATGCAAATCAGGCAGAAATAGAGTTCACCCGGTGATTCTTACATAAGCAATTACAGATAATTTAATTAATCAAGTAAAGATCTGTAAAAGTCGAAAGAATTGTCGTTGAACAAAGTATATTTTGGTAAATTAAAATCACAAAAATTATCATGTATCCAAAGAGTATTCCAACATTTCATGCTACTAGATCATTCTTTTGACTCAATAATAATCTTCCTAGTATCTATTTGGTATCAATCAAATCTAATTGATTTAATTTTTCATGCATGCAATATAATGTAAGAAATTTGTAAATTAGATAGTTCTGGTAGTTCTATTTTCTATTTTCAGTTCTATTTTTAGTAGTAGTAAATTTGTCAAAAATAAATCAAAATTATCCTCTTTATAGTTGTAATTTTGAATTTCAGTAATATATATCTAGGGGATTGAAATGTGAGAAAAGGGTCTTCTATAATTTCAAATTTCAAGTTGTTTTTTGTCTACTATTTTTGATAGTCTGTTGTTTCTGACAGAAAACCAGAAAATAGATGTTGTAGTTTTTCTGAATTTTTTTATTTTTTTATTTTTTTAGTTGCTGTTCTAAGTTGAATAAAATGTAAACACATGTTCTTAATCGTCTTACAACATAAATTAATAATGAATACTTCACCCCCCAACTTAAAAATGACATTGTCCTCAATGACATAGAAAAATCGAAATAGAATATGCAGAAAATATAATTTTCACGTGAAGCATGCATATGTGCAAAGTTAAGCATTAAAAATATTTTCGTAAATGATAAAGCTCAGAAAGACATCACCTCAACCTCGTTTTTAATTTTTCACTTCATCTTACACTCTTTCTCCTGCACTTTTTTGAAAAAAACAAATACAGAAACAAGTACTAGGAAATTTTAAGAAAAACAGAGCTTAAAAAAAAATCAAATAGAATGAAATAAAAATCATGGGTTGCCTCCCATGTAGCGCTGAATTTAATGTCTCCAGTTAGACAACTCTTAGATTATATAAGATGATCTATGGCCATCAAAATATATTTGTATCCCAAGGTAAGTTTCATGATATTTTTTTTCAGATTTAGCGTAAATTCGTATACTTCATATATATACCTTGACATACTTTCAGCCAAAAAAAAATAGAAATTAAATTTTTTTCCCAAAAATAATATTTCCATTTTGAAAAGAATCTTTCCTCATTTCTATTTTGTTTTGTAAGGCTTTCATTCATTAATAAATACTTTCTATTAATAGACCATAAAATGTGATCAAGCCATATAATTTTCAAATTAGCTCTTACCCAATCTAAAATTTTTTCATCTAAATTGATATCTCTAATTCTTCTATTCATCCATTTCTTAATGTCTTCTTTTATCTACATAATCTTCCCTTGCTCCATTTTATCTTTCATACATATTTGTTTAATTTGCGAAGAGTGAAATATTTCAAGCTTAGAAATAATTATAATGGGCTGTTGGTTTTGAAGGATGGAAGGATTGTCTTCTTTAATCTCAGATCTAATGAATTCAGTAAAATTTAAATTTTCTCTTCCAAAATTATCTCTATATTCATATCCATTATTTCCGTTTCTCCCCATTAGTTGAATCAACTCTTTTTCTAGCTTTTTGTTTCTTACTCATCAAATTCTTCATCTTCCTAAGAGCTATCTTTTAATTTCGGTATATGATATACATCATCATCCTCACAATCAACATCCATGGCTGCAAAATTATGATTAGATTTATTAATTTCGTCTCCTACGTCTCCCAAATCAACTGATTTTTCCTCACCTGAAATATGTTTTTCTTCATTTTTGTCTTTACTCCCTTGTACTAAAATTTGGATGATTTTTCCATGATCAGTTGTTGTTTCTTCATCTAAGGGCTCTTTTTCTTCATCATCCTCACTATATTCATTCATCAATTGTAAGTAATAAATGATTTTATTCAAATTTTCTACTACTATATTTTCGGCCTTAATATTCTCATTTACTTCTAATAGATCATCAATTTCTTCTAATAATTAGAAATAAGGATCAGGTAAAATATTCTCACTCAATGTATTCACTGTCCTAACATTTTTATTTCGTGGGTTTTTTTCTAAATTTATTTAGCTAAACTCTTCTTGCTGAAATTCTACTATTGGACAATTTTCTGAATTTTCTATGGGCTAACTAGGTAGTTGTCCCTCTTCTCTCTTATTCCCAAGAGCCTCTATAATTTATTTCTGGTGCAGCTTCATTTGATTCATAGTTTGTTGCATCATTTGGCTCATTTGTTGCATCATTTGGCTCATTTGCTGTATCATTTCCATAGCATCAGGTTGGATTTGAGAGGACTGATTTTTCTGAAATCTATGTTCCTATTTTAGACGAAATTCAAAATGTGAATTGGATCTAAGTACTTCTGATTTTGAATATTATTTGGATTTCTCCACGAAAAATTATTCCCCCAATTAAGATTATAAGAATTAGAAAAATATTCTCTATTTTTACTAAAATTGTGGGGTACCTACACTTGTTCTTGCTTATGATGATATTGCAATTCGAAATGATCATTTTCACCATACATAGGACGTGTACTATTTGAATTAAATTGAGGGTTAAGAGACTTTCTAATATTGTCAATAAGTAAATTAAGTTTTTCTAATCTTTAATTAATCTGATTAACCTCATTTCTAAGTTTAGAATCATCATGATGATGCAATTCATAAATTTCTCTCTTCATATCTTTGTCATATAATTCAAAAGAGGCTTGATCTCTCAAATTTTCACTTAAATTCTCATAAAGACTGTAAATCTCATCAGGAATTTTCTCCATAAAAGCTCCTCCACATATAGAATCAACCATATTTCTATGTTGTTCTAATAATCCATCATAAAAAATTCTATTGAGCTGCTACTTGGGTATAGCATGATGAGAGCACTTTCTAAGTAAATCTTTGAATGTTTCCCATGTCTCATGTAAAGTTTCTCCTAGTCTTTGAGAAAAACTCCATATATGTTTTCTCATATTTTGAGTTTTCCCTAAGGGATAAAATTTTCGAAGAAAAGTTTGTTTGTTCTATGTCTTTCTAGCTAGTTAATTCTCTATTTAATGTGGATAGCCAATGGCTAGTTTGTCCCTAAGTATATGAGAGAATAATTTCATCTTAATAATTTCTGATGTAACTTGAGGGAGATTAACTAAATCACAGATCATATGAAATTTTTCTAAGTGCTGATGAGATTCCTCTAAAGTCAATCTATGAAAATTAAGGGGCATTTAAAAAATTCCTAGATTTATTTCAAATTTAACAATGGGTGCTAATGGGACTCTAATATTTGATGCTCTTTGAAATGAATCAGGGATATAATGATTTTTCATGGCCACAGGATTGTTCTCAATTTGACCTGTACTTCCTTCAAGATCCATCAAAATTAATTTTTCTTTCAGGTTTTTATTTTTGAATGAAATAATGAAAGTATTTTCTAGCCTTTGATGCAAGGATCTTCTACCATGCATAAAAATCAATAATTCAAGGGAAAAAGTTAGTAACTATTACCCTCCTTCAAGATGCTTCAGTCCTTGCCTTGCTTATTTTCGTTTCCTTTTTCTAATAACAAATCGGCAAAAAGAAAATAAAATAAGAGTTAAATTTATTTTTTTTATGTACTCTAAGAGAAAAATAGAAAAATATTAAATATTACGCAATACATCCCCGACAACAGTGCCAAAATTTAAAATACTAGGAAATGAAAAGGAAATATCTTTAAAATTCACAAAAAAATAAAATAAGGGTGTGGACGTTGGGATGATGTCTATGCCTGACGAACACAAATCGGGCGGAAATAGAGTTCCACTCGGTGATTCTTTCGTAAGCGATTATAGACGATTTAATTAATAAAATTAAGATCTATAAAAGTTGAAAGAATCATAATTGAACAAAATATATTTTGGTAAATTAAAAATACAAAAATTAATCACTAAATGAAGCATAAAGTAAGTTGAAAGTAGGAAAATAGAGTTTCGACGTCATGACGGCGATGCATCGACGATACACCAGAATCTTGAGTGTTCAGGAGGATCGTCATATAGTGTCTATGGCTTCAAAGGCTCTCTTTGGACAAGGACGACGTAGGCAATCTCTAGATCTTCTCGTGAAGTCTAGAGATTAATGAAATGGGTCGTCGAGTCATTTCCAACGGTTGTGACGTGACTCAGTCATTGTATATTAAATCACGCAAATATAAAATTTATAAAACTAGAAAATACAAATTTTTGAATATTTAGAAGTATTTCTAAATAAATATATCAATTATAATTCAATAAAAATTCCAAAAATAGCAGTAATTTTCCAGGTCGATCACAGGGATGTAATATAATATCTGGTAATTATTCAGAATTTTTTTCAATGAATACGATTTTCTTACGAATTTTATATTAGGAAATAAAAAGGAAATATATTTAAAATTCACGAAAAAAAAGGAAATAAGGGTGCGGGCGTCAGGATGACATCAGCGCCCGGCGAACGCGAATCAGGCAGAAACAGAGTTCCACCCGGCGATTCTTACGTAAGCGATTACAGACGACTTAATTAATCAAATTAAAATCTGTAAAAGCCAGAAGAATCGTAATTTAACGAAGTATAGTTTGGTAAATTAAAATCACACAAAGTATCACTAAATGAAGCGTAAATTAAATTGAAAGCAGGAAAACAGAGTTCCGGCGTCGCGACGGCGATGCGTCAGCGATGCATCGGAATCCTGAGCATTCGGGAGGATCGTCGTGCAGTGTCCATGGCCTCGAAGGCTCTCCTTGGACAAAGACGACGTGGGCAATCTCTAAATCTTCTCGCAAAGTCTAGAGATCAATGAAGTGGGTCGTCGAATCGTCTCTGGCGGCTGTCACCCGGCGGAGCGGAAAAACGGTGACTTTGCGGCTCTCCGACGGCTGTCACCCGACGGAGAGGAGCTGGATGGAGGTGGGGCGCGTGTCAGGGAGCTTCATCCTCAGGTCCGCGCAGCAAGAGGAGGCTCTTCATCGCATCTGGTACGCTCTCAGGAGGTGGCGACTGGTCTCCCGGCGGATCGTCCTCTTCCCGACGACGGCTTGTTCGTCGATCAATCGGAGATGATTTACTCGATGGATTTGCGATCCTTTTATCGCGAATCGTTCAGCAATTTTAGTAGCAATGCTCCGCGAATCGTGTTGACGAGATTTTCGCCGATGATCCAACGATTCTCGTTGCTTAATCCTTCACCGGCGATCTGCAGGAAAGTCGCGATAATCAGATAAAAATATATGAATTTTGACTCTGGGAGGATTCGAACCCGCGCTGGTTGCCCGCCTCTTCTAAGGAAGGTGTGACGGGGGTTTAGTCCCACATCGGTTGTATGCCGATTTTTCGGGCGAATATATACTAATGTTAGCTTTGTGAGCAAAGTTCCTTCTCGCGCGTGCATGACCACTCCTTGCCCCACAGCCGGCTGACCACCGGTGATGTGGAAGGGGAGTGGCGTACGCATGCCCTGTCGGTCCCCAAGCCAAGCCGCTCGAGCTCCTGCTCGTGGCTTACTCCCCGACTGCGCTTCCGACCCGCTTGCGGGCACGGCTGGCCGACGGGTCCCCCCATTTTTGCAATATTTTTATTTTTATTTCTTGTTCTTCATTTATCTCAAAAGTAAAACTGTAAAAATCGTATAAAATCACATAATTACCCAAAAATTCACGTTAATCAATTGAAAACCAAAAATCATTCTTTAACACAAATATAAGTCTATTTATAATGAGTTAAGGCTAAAACTATATTATTTACTAATTATTAACTCATGATAATGAAGACTTATCACTGTCATTAGTTAAAGTCCTCAAATCTTAAATTATTGATTTTATGGGACCCTTCCCTCCCCCCTCAAGCTATAAATATATACTCATGGTGTTGATTATGTCTCAAAATGGATTGAGGCTACCCCCACTAGAACAAATGATCACAAGATTATGGTCAAGTTCTTATCTAAGCATATCTTTGCTCGATATGGGTATCCAAGGGCTATAATCAGTGATGGGGGGTCACACTTTAATAATTATCAATTTAAAGCCCTAATGAAAAAATATGGGGTACATCATTGAATTACCACTCCATATCACCCACAAGCTAACAGCCAAGTAGAAGTCACCAATAGAGAAGTCAAAAATATTTTGAAAAAAATCATTAGACTACCTACAAAACTCCTTTAGGCATGTTCCCATATAGACTTATTTTTGGCAAACCATGCCATCTGCCTGTTGAGCTAGAACACAAGGCCAATTGGGCCATCAAGGAACACAACTTGTCTCTTAATTAGGCTGGCAAAAACCACATTCTTCAGCTCCATGAACTTCAAAAGTTACAAAATGAATCCTATGAGAGTGCACAAATTTATAAAGTCAAAGAGAAAGTTTTCATGATAAGTATAATCATGTAAGACCTTTCACATCAATGAAAAACTTTGGCTTTACAATTCTAGATTGAAATTATTTTCAAGTAAGCTTAAATCTAGATGGGATGGTCCTTATATCATCATTAAATTATATGACTGTGGTGCTGTATTAATTGTAGATCTGAAATCAGGAAAAAATTTCAAGGTGAATGGCTAGAGGCTTAAACCTTATGTGGAGGGTGAAATTCTAACATCGTCAATAGCAATTCATCTTCACACCTCTGACAGAATAGCGAAAGAATTGACCCCCAAGGTCAATCTACCCTAAGTCTCCTCAAACTCAATTTTTTGTTCATTTCCTTCTTTTATATTTTGTTTTTTTTTACTGATTAATGAAGCAATCTAACAGATCAGACCCTAGCGATTTTGCTCTTCTTCTTTTATTTAGGTACATGAGAATTGAATTAGGTGCCATTGTAGGTAAGTATGCATATGGAGCTTTATATCTTCAGTTTGCAATTCTATCACACTTACCTCAAAATATTAGGGATGATGCATGAGCTGGATGCAGGGGGGATGACTAGGACAAAACTGCATATTACACAACTTACTTGTCATACTTTTCTTTTATGGTTTCACATAAATCATATGCATGCTGATAAGTCTTCATTATCATGAGTTAATAATTAGTAAATAATATAGTTTTAGCCTTAACTCATGATAAATAGACTTATATTTGTGTTAAATAATGATTTTTGGTTTTCAATTGATTAACGTGAATTTTTGGGTAATTATGTGATTTTATACAATTTTTACAGTCTTACTTTTGAGATAAATGAAGAACAAGGAGTAAAAATAAAAATATTGCAAAAATGGGGGGACCCGCAAGCGGGTCGGAAGCGCAGTCGGGGAGTAAGCCCCGAGCAGGGGCTCGAGTGGCTTGGTTTAGGGACCGACAGAGCACGCGTACACCACTCCCCTTTCACGTCACCAGTGGGCCAGTCGGCTGTGGGGCAAGGAGTGGTCGTACACGCGAGAGACGGGACTTTGCTGATAAAGCTAACATTATTATATATTCGCCCGAAAAATCGGTGTACAACTGATGTGGGACTAAACCCCCGTCACACCTTCCTCAGAAGAGGGCAGGCGACCGGCACGGGTTCGAATCCTCCCAGAGTCAAAATTCATATATTTTTATCTGATTATCGCGACTTTCCTGCAGATCGCCGGTGAAGGATTAAGCAACGAGAATCGCTGGATCATCGGCGAAAATCTCGTCAACGCGATTCGCGGAGCATTGCTACTAAAATTGCTGAACGATTCGCAATAAAAGGATCGTGAATCCATCGAGTAAATCATCTCTGATTGATCGACGAACAAGCCGTCGTCGGGAAGAGGACGATCCGTCGGGAGACCAGTCGCCACCTCCTGAGAGCGTACCAGATGCGATGAAGAGCCTCCTCTTGCTGCACGGACCTGAGGATGAAGCTCCCTGACACGCGCCCCACCTCCATCCAGCTCCTCTCTGTCGGGTGACAGCCACCGGAGAGCCGCAAAGTCGCCGTTTTTCCGCTCCGTCGTGTGACAGCCGCCGGAGAGTCGCAAAGTCGCCGTTTTTCCGCTCTGCCGGGTGACAGCCGCCAGAGACGATTCGACGACCCACTTCATTGATCTCTAGACTTCGCGATAAGATTTAGAGATTGCCCACGTCGTCTTTGTCCAAGGAGAGCCTTCGAGGCTGTGGACACTACACGACGACCCTCCCGAACGCTCAGGATTCCGGTGCATTGCCGACGCATCGCCGTTGTGATGCCGGAACTCTGTTTTCCTGCTTTCAATTTAATTTACGCTTCATTTAGTGATACTTTGTGTGATTTTAATTTACCAAACTATACTTTGTTCAATTAAGATTCTTCCAACTTTTACAGATCTTAATTTGATTAATTAAGTCGTCTGTAATTGCTTACATAAGAATCGCCGGGTGGAACTCTGTTTCTGCCTGATTCGCATTCGCGAGGCGCTGACATCATCCTGACACCCGCACCCTTATTTCCTTTTTTTTCGTGAATTTTAAATATATTTCCTTTTTATTTCCTAGTATAAAATTCGTAAGAAAATCGTATTCATTGAGAAAAATTCTGAATAATTACCAGATATTATATTACATCCCTGTGATCGACCTGGAAAATTATTGTTTTTTTTGGAATTTTTATTGAATTATAATTAATATATTTATTTAGAAATACTTCTAAATATCCGAAAATTCATATTTTCTAGTTTTATAAATTTTATATTTGCGTGATTTAATATACAAGGACTGAGTCACGTCACATGCTTTGATATACCCAAAATTAATATCCTGATTCAAAAATAAATTCTCCTCTTTTGACTCAATCTTTTTTGGATTGTGAAGTAAAAACTAAGTGGGAGTTGAGGGTTGATGTGCACTTGTCATTGTGTTTAAATGCATATTATCTAATAATATTTATAGCTAAGACTTAATAAAATACTAGTATAGAAGTTAGTCTCAAGTTGAACACAAGGAGATTGATTAATTTGTCGTGAAAACTAATTTAGTTTATATATAAAGTGATTTTAATATTTTATTAATATTTAATAGAAATAATAAAATGAAAGGGTGAGGTGAGAAAAATAAAGAAAGGGAAGTAGAGAAAAGCGAGGAAAGAGAGCAAGAAGAAAGAGCTCTCATGAGAAAGAAAAGAGATGAGATCTCTCATGAAAGGGAGAGAAAGAGAGGAGAGAAATCTCACATGAGATGAAGAGAGAGAAAAGTCTCATGAGAGAGAAAGAAGGAGAGAGAGAGATCGAGTAAGAAAGAGGGAGAGAAAGAGAGAGATCTCACGAGAGACAGAGAGAGAAGAGAGGTCTCACAAGAGAGGGAGAGAGAGAAATAAGATGAAAATGAAGAAAGAGAGAAATAAGGTCAGCTCATTTTCATAGTGACTCATAAGTCTTTAGTATCATGAGTTAATAATTAATAAATAATATAGTTTTAGTCATCTCATGATAAATAGACTTAATTTTGTGTTAAATTATGAAAAGTGATTTTTAGTTGATTAATGTGAGTTTTTAGCTAATTATGTGATTTTATATAATTTTATATAATTTTTATAATCTTATTTTGGAGATAAATGAAGAGAAAGAAAATAAAATAAAAAGAGAAAAAAAGAAGGGGGTCCTACTAGTCAGCTGGGCCCACAAGTAAGACAAAAGTGTAATCCAAGTAGAGTTGCAAGTAAGGGCTCGAGTGGCTATAGACTGATGGGGGCACATGTGCATCACTTGCTTTCCACGTCATTAGTAGCCAATTGGTTGTAGAGCAAAGAGTAGTCATACACACGTGAGAAAGGGACTCATTACTTCTAAATCTAATATTACTATATATTCCTCCAAAACTTTAATGTACAACTGATATGAGACTAAACCTACATCTTACCTTTCCCGAAATAGTGTTGATTAATTCAATACTTAAAATACCCCTTAGTTATAACAACGATATATGATGACATCACTTTATAGGGGTATTAGAGTACTTATTCACTCTCTCTCATGCAAGTAGGTGACCGGTGGAGGTTTGAATACTACCAAAGCTAAAATATATATTTTTATTTGATTAAATCATGATTATCTTACAAATTGCTAGTGAAAGATTAAGCCATCAGAATCACTCGATCATTGATGAAAATCTTGTCAATGCGATTTGTAGAGCATTGTTACTAAAATTGTTAAATGATTCACGATAAAAAGATCATGAATCTATTGAGTAAATCTTCTCTAATTGATCAACGAATAAGTCATCATCAAGAAGAAGATGATTTGCCGAGAGATGAGTTGCCACCTCTTGAGAGCATACCGGATGTGATGAAGAACCTCCTCTTATTAGGTGGACCTAAAAATAAAGCTCACTAACATGCACCCTACCTCTATCTAGTTCTTCCCTGTCAAGTAACAGCCACCAAAGAGCCGCAAAGTCATCATTTTTCCACTTTGTCAAGTAACAATCATCGAAGATGATTCAATAACCCATTTCATTGATCTCTAGACTTCGCAATAAGATTTAGAGATTGCATACATATATATACTTGAGATTGTGAAAGACAGAACTAATCTAACAGAAGTAAAGATGAAAGAAATGGAAAGTGTGACAAAGAGAGAAAAATAGATCTAATGCAATGGAATGATGGAATAAATGATAAAACTAGTTTGAATTAAAAGTTAATCTATTCATGGAGAGGATTACAAAGACACCCCAAATCTAGATCTTACACAAACCTTGTTGTGTGTTATTCCTAGGCCAAGTGATGCTTGATCCATGACGATCTTGATATGCTCTAGGTAATCTCTTCTCCATGATAATTTCAGACACAAGAATGTCTTTCATCAAGCCTTATTTCCCTCCTATTTCTTTCAGCTAGCCACTATTAGAGAGAGAGTCAAAAAGTACCCTAATACTCTTGAGAGTTAGGCCCCTTCAATTGACGGTTATGATTTATAACTAACTCCCTTGATGGAGAGCCCAAATCATTCCATGAGGGTGGCATTCTAATCCTCTTCTTAATCTCATCTTAAGATGCCCTAAGATGAGCAGTATAGATCTTATCTCTTGATAGTTTTTTATTCAAATGAGTTAGGCTAAGGTGACGCCCTCTCTTGGGCTCATAAATATATTAGGTTGGCCCTCTTCATAAGACAAACTTTTCTTTGGGCTGAAGACTTGGGCTTCTTCTATTACTTCTAACTCATAATAAAAAGGTCCTTACAATCAAATAATTATCAAGAAAATGTGAAAGAATTACTACTAAACTTCATAAAAGTTAAGTGAGATTAGTCTCATAATATAAATAAATAAGTTGTAATTATCATTGTGTGAACCTAAGGATGAAGCTCACTGACATATGCCCCACCTCCATCCAACTCTTCTTCATCGAATGACAGCCGCCAGAGAGTTGTAAAGTCACAATTTTTTTATTTTTTCAGGTGATAGTTGTCAAAAATGATTCTCCGACCCATTTCATTGATCTTTAAACTTTGCAAGAAGATCTAAAGATTGTTCACATCATCCTTGTCTAAGAAAAGCTTTCAAGGCCGTGAACACAACACAACAATTCTTCCGAATGCTTAGGATTCGAGTGCATCACCGACGTATCGCAGCCGTAATGTTAGAACTCTATCTTTCCTACTTTCAACTTAATTTTTTTTTTCATTTAGTGATAATTTGTGTGATTTAAATTTTTCAAATTATTCTTCATTCAATTATGATTCTTTTAACTTTTACAGATCTTAATTTGACCAATTAACTTTTATAGATCTTAATTTTTTAAATTATTTCTTCTAGGTTTGTTGGTGATCAATGTTTCACTGATGCTCTATAGGGAAATCAAAATGGCTTTCTTAAATTTTTGAATGAGCATTTGTAATATTTTTGAAGAGCCATTAATTATTAAACTAGTAATTTTCCTGAAGGATATGCTTTTTTAGTTCATTTGTAGAAAAGCACACATATTAATTTTACAAGTACTAGCTGATGACTTGTTAGACACTATGGAAATCTCTCCAAAGCATGGCACATTAGTTTCAGCCATTATTAGTGAAGAACATAATTTGAACAAGCTGCTTAATAGTATTCTTTTTATCGAACCATCGCGGCATGAAATTATGTACATTTTTAAAATGTCAATCACAAGGGCTATAGCTCAAGTTGTTGAACACCTTTGCTTAGCCATGTGGCCATGTTTTCAAAGTAGTCAATCTAGTAATAAAACAACTGATCTTATGGGATGTCAGTAAAGCTCTGACTCTATGGATAGGGATCTCCATAATGTTTTCAAAGGAGTGATCCAAGTTTTCCATTAAAAAAAAAATCAGGAATTGACATCCTAGCAAAGGCCTTTGTGTTTTGGGTCAATCAATCCAATGATTGTATAGGGCTCTTCTGCCTACTAGAGCTGCACTGAATGTTTGCTATTTGTGAAGCACTCCTTTCATCTCATTGGGGTGGGGTATATATAGAAGCCCTTATTCACTACTTTCTTGTAGGGATTTCTGTCAATATGGTAGTTACATAGGCCAAAGGAAAAATGGTTAGATGTCAAGAAATCATTTCCTTCTACTATTGATATTTTTTTATGTCATTGATGTATATGATTCAGCTGAAGTACTCCTTTAGATCTTAGTCTATATATTATGATTCTTAACTAAGTATTCTTTGGGGCTCTTTTTTATTTCAACTTTATGTGATTAATTATAAGCCTAAAAAGAATTATGACATATACTTATCAGTGAACAGTCAGCATGTACTCTTAGCATAGTGGATATAAACTAGAGGCCTAACCATTGTAGATGTTGTGGGTGCAACTTATTTGTGCATTTTCTGCTTATAAACTAGCAATGTGTGTGAAGGGCATCATCCCTCTAGTACATGTACTATGGATGCTGTGCACAAAAGCAACATCTTGGTGTTCAAATCTGTCTTGGTGAACAAGCCCAATG
The DNA here is from genome assembly GCA_902729315.2 of Spirodela intermedia. NCBI lineage: Eukaryota > Viridiplantae > Streptophyta > Magnoliopsida > Alismatales > Araceae > Spirodela > Spirodela intermedia. The sequence goes on along the minus strand of LR746267.1, from coordinate 2,207,837 downwards.
GCCCCACTAAGTTCCTGCACTAGACCAAGGGCAGAGCAATGAGCTGACTTGAGAAGGTGCAACCCAAATCCTTCACCAGCTTATGGCTCTCCCTTGGACATCCACCATCAGAAGAACTATCCTGAATTGCTCTAAATGTGTCTGAAAACTTCCAAGGTTCTAAGTGCAGCTTTTCTAGGTCGCATCCCCAACCCTGAGTAGGACAAAGGACTTCCAAAGGGACCCTTCCCAATCTAAGGAAACAAGTAAGAGCTGGCCTGAATGATTAAGAATGATTCGACAAGAAAACCCACACAAGACAATAAAGTAATGAAAAATTAAGTAAAGGAATCAAATCCCCTACACTAATCCATGAGGGGTAAAGATAATTCAAGGGAAAATTATTGACATCTTTAATGTCATGATAACTATAATATTACAATGAGCTTTTGAGCATTATTACATGGAGAATTATACCTTGTTGGCTTTGTAAATTTCAATCTTATGGATGGAAACTTACGTTCAAGATTCTATCTCACAGATTTAGAAGATTTGGGTTTAAAAATCATTGATAAATAATCAAGAATATATAATTCACTGGTTGAGTGAATACCCAATGAACCAAATTGAATGTAACTCATAAGCCTTCCAAATTTGTTCAAAATCTTGTTAGAATTAAAAATAAAAATAACTAAATTAAAAATAGTAATGAGGAAATAAATATTATTACGATTTTTCTCTATAAAATATTAAATATCCCCATGAGTATTGATAAATCTTCATTATCATGAGTTAATAATTAGTAAATAATATAGTTTTAGCCTTCACTCATGATAAATAAACTTATATTTATGTTAAAGTGTGAAAAGTGGTTTTTAATTGATTAATATGAATTTTTGAGTAATTATGTGATTTTACATAAATTTATATAATTTTTATAGTCTTACTTTTGAGATAAATGAAGAAAAAGAAATAAAAAAATAAAAATAAGACAAAATGAGGGGGACCCACTGGCCACCCAAGCCTATAAGCGGGTTAGAAGCTCAATCAAGGAGTAACCACGAGCAAGGGCTCGACCGACTTAGACCGATAAGGGCACGTATGCACCACTCCTCTTCCACATCACTAGTGGCCAGTCAGTTGTAGGGCAAAGAGTAGTCATACACACAAGAGAAGGGACTTACTTAAAGATGTAATATTAATATATATTTGTCACACCTTCCTCAGAAAGAGCGGGGCAACTGGCGTGAGTTTGAATCCTCTCAGAGTCAAAACTCATATTTTTTATTTGATTATCATGACTTTCCTGTAGATCACTGATAAAAGATTAATACTACTGAAAGATTTTTAAGTAACTAGAATCACTAGATCATCGACGAAAATCTTGTCAACACAATTGGTAGAGCATTATGACTAATATTACTGAAAGATTTGTGACAAAAAGATCATAAATCTATTGAGTAAAACATCTTTGATTGATCGACGAACAAGCCGTCATCGAAAAGAAAACAATCCACTAGGAGATGAGTCGCCACCTTTTAACATCATATCAGATGCGATGAAGAGCTTCCTCTTGATATGCAAACCTGAGGATGAAACTTCTTAACATGTACCCCACCTCTATCCAACTTCTCTCTATCGGGTGACAACCACCAGAGAGCCACAAAGTCACTATTTTTCTACTCCATCGGGTGACAGCCGTTGGAGATGACTCAACGACCTATTTCATTGATCTTTAGACTTTACAAGGAGATCTAAAGATTACCCACGTCGTCCTTGTCCAAAAAGAGTCTTTTAGGCCGTGAACACTACATGATAATCTTCTCGAATGTTTAAGATTTTAGTGCATCACCGACACATCACCGCCGCGATACCAAAACTCTATTTTCTTACTTTCAACTTACTTTATGCTTCATTTAGTGATAATTTGTGTAATTTTAATTTACCAAAATATACTTCATTTAATTACGATTCTTTCGACTTTTACAGATCTTAATTTGATTAATTAAATCATATATAATCACTTACGTAAGAATCACCAAGCAAAACTCTATTTCTACTTGATTCACATTCGCCAATTACTGACATCATCTTAAATATATTTCTTTTTTTGAAACTCTAATTCTATCTGATTCGTGTTTGCACCTTTATTTCCCTTTTTCATGAATTTTAAATATATTTCCTTTTCATTTCCTAATATAAAATTTATATAAAATCATATTCTTTGAAAAAAATTCTGAAAAATTATCAGATATTATATTGCATCCTTGTGATCGACTTAAAAAATTATTAATATTTTTGAAAATTTTATTGAATTATGATTGATATATTTATTCAGAAATACTTTTAAATATTCAAAAATCATATTTTCTAATTTTATAAATTTTAGATTTGTGTGATTTAATATACAACGACTAAGTCATGTCAAACAAAAAGTTTGTTTTGTTCCTCTGTGCATCTTTGTGATAGGTAAATCCCTATGAAAAAGGGGCAACTTTCGTGTAGTTTGTGATTTGATGTAACTGTTTAGATTTTCTCTCTCCGAAAGATTTATCTTAATGGATCTCTTCTTGTTCCTCAATATTATGTAGTATATAATCAAGAAAATCCTATGATATAGAAAAAAAAAGAGATGAACATCATACCACATAATGGGGATATGTAAAACTTAAGTTTGTTTATCTTATGTGTCCTAATATGAAAGAGATCTCAGTCATGAAATGGTTGAAGAAATAAGAAAAACTCTGCATACCCCTTTCTATGTCTCTACATTTTAAACATAAGGAAGATTAAGATGTTTCACGTTGCCACCAAATGTTCTTATTAGCTGATTGTAACTCAACTGGACTCAATTCCACTATCTAAAGTTTAATGTAAATAAAGTTATGGGAAAAACAACAAGAGCACTTGTGAACAAGAATAATTTGCATGTTATACGAGGCTATTGTGAAAGTAGAAGAACATTTTTGGGGGTATGTTGTCACTGATACCTAGAGAGTGAGGATGAGTAATTCAGGAAAACCAATATGTTTCACAAGTGGATGGAAGAGTTATTTTATAGTAGTTGTGCTAGCCTGGAGAAAACTATGACAAAAATATGTACTTTTGATGCAGACTATACAAAGGAAAAATATAAGGAGGCATCTCTTCTACCACTCAAATAATAGAATTTTTTCTATTTGCTCACAATTTTTCTAGACACAAAGAAGGAAAATAACAACCTAAGTTAACTAGAATAGCATGAGAAGTTTAGGGCTGTCAAAAGAAGCTTAAGAACTTGATGATGAGAACCATTGCTCTCCTTTGTCACAATAATGTGATTCTCTCCCATGTCTACCTTAGCCCAACCATAATACCTTTCCCACACTAGAAAAAATGACTTAAGTTCCCTTCTTTAGTTGGTCTTAAGATTGTTTTTGGGCATCTTTATCCTTCTTGTGTAGATTAGGCACACAAGGGGCTCATAATTACCCCATTGCCTTAGGAAATGGATCTCATCCTTAAGGTGTAAGTCTGAAAAATTATTCTTGTATGACTGATGAACTCGATTTAGAGATTAAACATGTCATCATGATGCAACTAAATTTATGTAAATAATAAATAAAGGTCGTTCCTTAAGAAGTGTAGACAATGAGAGTAAGAACTTTACTTATTTTATTTCTTATATATATAGATATACTTGAGATCATGTAGGGCAGAATTAAATCTAAAAAGAGTGAAGACAAGAGAAATACAAAATGTGACAAAAAAGAGAGAATGAATCTAATGCAATAGAATGATAAAACAATTGATAAAACTAATTCGAACTAAGAGTTAATATATTCATAGAAAAGATTACAAAGATGCCTCAAATCTAGATCTTGCACAAACCTTGTTATATGTCAATCTTAGGCTAAGTGGTACTTGATCCGTGATGATCTTGATGCACTTTAACTAGTCTTTTCTCCACAACAATCTTGAGCACAAAAATATTATTGACCAAGCTTTGGTTTCTGTCATTTTTCTTTCAGTTACACACTACTAAAGAGAGAGTCAAAAAACATCCTCCAAGAGGGGGGTGAGATGTCTTAAACCTCTAGAGAATTAGGCCTCCAATATATGGTTATGATTTATAACCGACTCTCTTGGTGGACGGCCCAAATTCTTCTACGAGGGTGACGCTCTAATCATTTTCTTAATCTCATCTTAAGGTGCCCTAAGATGGGTTGCCTAGATCTCATCTCTTGATAACCTTTTTAGGTCCAAATGAGCTAGGCCAAAGTGACTCCCTCTCTTAGGCCCATAAATATATTAAGCCAACCCTCTCCATAAGACTTAGACTTTTCTTTAGGTTGAAGACTTAGGCTCTTTTCATTACTTTCAACTCATAATTAAAGTGCACCTAAGTCCTTACAATTAAATAATTATCAAGAAAATATAAAAGAATCACCTCTTGACTTCATAAAACCCAATTGAGATTAGTTTCATAATATAAATAAATAAAATAAAATTATTTGTATTAAGACTTAAATAATAAATATTATGAATGTGATAATGAGTCAATAACATATGTATAATTACATTCTCTATTAATTAATTAGCATCTATATATAAGATATTAATACATAGATGTAACTAATAACTTATATTATCAATAACCTCTACAATGTCCCATGTTAGTTCAAATCAAGATGTACCACTGAATCAACACGACCACTCCCTTGGTTTTGTGGCACACTACAACACCTCCAATGACTTCAACCCAATTCAGCACTACATCCAACACTAAAAGAAATGATTAACTATAGTCTTGAGAGTCCTAGGGCTTTCTTTTACTACAAGAAATGAAACACGAGGAATTTTAATATCCAAGGAGTAATACAAATTAGTAGGTGATTAGGCCAATCCATTCCATGATTTGATAGGGGGTGAATTAACAAAGAGATTGTTTTGTTCTCTATAGGCTACAGAATATAACCTATAAGATATTAGTTTTAAGTAAATAAAGTTTCAAACTTCATAATGCATGGCTACTATTTGTTGTCCAAATAAGCTTCCATTTTGTTTTGGAATATGATAAAAATAGCACTCTAGATAGTTCTAAATTTTACCATGCTTCTACAACTACAACTCTACTAAAAAATGCACATCTAGAATGTGTGCCGATCACACTAGTGATGAGGCATCTGCCTCAAAATGTTTTGATAGGGGTAAGTTTTGTAGGTAAGTAATATATAATATGATACTAGCATTTGGTTCAATAAAAGTACTTATTCTATTTTTATGATGTTTCATAAGATAATCATTCACCACAATAGGTTATACATATGTCAAAGTGTTGAAGTTATCATGACGACTGCATCCAAATTTTATTTCTAAAAAAAATATATCAGTACTATTATTATTATTATTTACTCTAAAAATTATAAAAATATATATTTTGTAAAATAAATCTTAAATTTTACTCAATATTATCTTACATCTTTATGATCGACTTGAAAACTTTCTACTATTCTTAAAACCTAATTTATAATCAATTTATTTTTACTCAAGTATGTCTAAAAGTATAAAAATTACTATTTTCTAGTTTTATATATTTTAAATTTACATGATTTATTATAAAATGACTAAACAATGTCATGTAAGTAAATTCAAGTTTGATAATTAAATTATATTGTCAATGAAGCACATGCTATCAATTTATTTTCATATTACTGGTTCATTATTAAATTAATTTAAACTAATAAAAAATACATTAGAACATTATTTTTTCATAGCATCATATCCTGGTTTCATTCAAGGTTATCTAAATTGACTTCAACTCTATGTGTATTCCAATAAAAGTAGAGATTGAAAACCTCAGAAATTAGGAAATATTTTCACATAAGATTTATCAATAAATATCAAGGATTTTGAATATATAAGATGTATAAAATATACACCCTTTTACTATAACATCCAACTTTGAATGTAGGATACTATGTTGAATATTCAATGAGAAATGAGTGAGGTTTCGAGCATGTGGGTGAAAATTGAAAAAGTTTTAAATCAAGGACTGCTTGTCAAGCTCTAGAGCAGCCTTTCCAAGCATACTATTAGCCAATGTGATCTCTATTGATAGTCAACTCTATTATGTGAAGCGGACTGGTGTATCCAAGGCTACAACATAATTCTCCTCTTCAAAACTCCCAATGAATCCCAAGTTAACATTAGTCTCCAAAAGCCTCCTATGAAAATAAATTTCTTATTCTTTTGTGATAAATATAATCTTAAAGTCTTATTTAACTCAAGTTGGAGTTATCCCCATAGGTTATAGCTCTTATAATTATGAATTTTGAAGGGAATTCCTATGTAAATCCTCATAGGACCTTAGCTTGTTAGTCAACAATTATGGTCAAACAATAATTAGTGGAATCCAAAAATAGATTTCACTCTTAGAGAGGGACATAGGCAATGAACTGAACCCATCAAAAGAGTATAGCGTATTTTAGGTGAAATACGAATCTTATATACCCATTATCCTAAGAGATGATCAATCTTCAACAACATCTTATATAAGAAGAAAGAAGAAAAACGTAGGTCAATTCAACCCCTCATTTTTTATCTTATTAGGACCAAAAATTTTATTGAAATTACCTTCATGATAAGTCCAAATTTAAGGGTTTTTGTGTCGCTGTTTTAATTCAGACTTAACCAACAATAAATTTTCCATTTAGTTACTCTATATCAGACACAAGGCAAATAAGGGGTTGATCCACAAGGAGGCAGGAGTTCAATTTCAGATCTTTTAGTGTTAAAAATGGTAGAAATAGATTTAGAAGTTAGGAATTCACTCTTTGGAAGTATTTCAGGATTTTAGAGAGCTTAATACAATTTTCTGGAATTACCCTGTGCAGAAAATACAGCTAATGATTAGAATTTTATTTTTTTAGTATTTGTTTCTAATTTTAATTGATTTTTTTATTATTTTTTTAATACAAAAGAACAACAATAAATAATACTAAAATAACTTACCTTGGCGGTTGACAGTCGGGGTCAGAGGAGGGGCTGCGCGGGTTGCAGATCTCCCGTGACCGTTTCCAGACTTAACCGAAATTTAGGACTTTCGGTTACGTCCGGAAGGACAGAGAGAGAGAGAGCGACCGGTTGCGAGCGCACGGCGGCTGGCGATAGGCGGCGCAACGGTCGGCGGACGTGCAGCGGCTGGCGATGGACACGGGGCGGTGCTCAGCGGACACGCGGCTGCTGGCGATAGGCGGCAGCGGTGGTCGGTGGACGAGAGAGATGAGGAGCTACGGGCATGCAGCGACCGGTAGCAAGCGCACGGTGGCTGGCTATAGGCGGCGGCAGATGGAGCGACGGGAAGACAACGGAAAGAGACGGAGGCTGCGGGAGAAGGAGGCTGCGAGAGAAGACGGAGAGAGAAGGAACGATGGGCGAAAATAGAGAGAAACGTGGAGCAGCTGGAGGGGGCGGAACGGAAGACAGAGCGATGGGAAACAACAGAAAAAATGAGGGTTCAGAGGTATAACGAGAAGATTGGTGCTGATGTTCGTCCTTTGAGTCCTCAAGACTTCTTCCTCCTCTTGGATCCTTATATTCCGCCAGGATCAGGCGTTTTTCACTGCAAGAAAGGGAAGAGCAAGAGTGAACGCTTCAAAACGACTTACATCTATCAGGGTGGATACCCCAGATCCTGGAGAATGCCTTGTCCTGCTGGCTAGTCACTGCTAGAGCACGTCCAGAATAGGGCGGGAAAGAGAGAGGAAGAGAGTATTTATTCAAGGGCACGTATGACTAAAATGCCCCTTCATAATTTCTTAATCTCTCTCCATGAATTTCCACATCGTTTCCTCCATGGATTTAGGCCGGTCTAAATGGGCCTGGACATGGCCCCAGAACCTCCTTTGACTTCTCTTTGAAGCTCCGAATCTGAAATTCCTCCAAAGTACTCTTAACCTATTAAGCTAACTTTCATCCACTAAAGTGCTCTTAACTTATTATTGATTTCTGTTAAATTCTACACGCATGAAAACTTGAAAATATTTATTAGTAATAAAACTGCTTTACTTCAGAGAAGTCAAGTAGGGTTAGTCAAAATCGTGCAAAATTCATGCATAGTGTGCAAATAGTGAAATTAATATAAATCCAAAAATATTTAAATCAGTTTGTTAATAACATGATATTTTTAGGATTTAAATAAAGAAAAATAACATGAAATGTAAGAAATAATCAACACAAATATCATGTTATCACTTTTTGACGTGACTTAATCATTTTATAGTAAATCACGTAAATTTAAAATTTATAAAACTAGAAAATACTAATTTTTGAATATTTAGAAGTATCTTTGAATAAATATATCAATTATAATTTAATAAAACTTTCAAAAATAGTGATACTTTTCTAAATCGATCACAAGGATATAGTATAATATTAGGTAATTTTTCAGAATTTACCTCAAAGAATACGAGTTTTTATGAATTTTATACTAAGAAATAAAAATAAAATATATTTAAAATTCATGAAAAAGGAAAATAAGGTGCGGATGTTAGAATGACATAGTGCTTGACAAAGGTGAATTATGTGGAAATAAAGTTCCGACTGACGATCCTTACATAAATGATTATAAATGATTTAATTGATCAAATTAAGGTTTATAAAAGTCAAAAAAATCATAATTGAATGAAGTATAGCTTAGTAAATTTAAATCACATAAATTATCACTAAATAAAGTAGAAACTAAGTTGAAAGTAAGAAAACAGAGTTCCGACATTGTGATGTTGATATGTCAATGATGAACTAGAATCTTGAGCATTCGAAAGAATTCTCGTGTAGTATCTATAACCTCGAAGACTCTTCTTAAATAAGGATGATGTGAACAATCTCTAAATCTCTTTGTAAAGTTTAGAGATTAATAAAAGGGGTCGTCGAATCATCTCCAATGGTTGTACTTGGCAGAGTGAAAAAATAACAACTTTGCAGTTCTCCAACGACTGTCACCTGACAAAGAAAAACTAGATGGAGGTGGAGCGCATATTAGGGAGCTTCATCCTCAAGTCTGCGTAGTAAGAGAAGGCTCTTCATCGGATATGGTATACTCTTAGGAGACAGCGACTCATCTCCTAAGACATCGTCCTCTTCCCGATGACGGCTTATTTGCTGATCAATCAGAGATGATTTACTCAATACATTCGCGATCCTTTTATCATGAATTGTTCAATAATTTTTATAACAATATTTTACGAATCGTATTGATGAGATTTTTGCCAATGATTCAATGATTCTGGTGACTTAATCTTTTATTGACAATCTATAGAAAAGTCACGATAATCAAATAAAAATACGAGTTTTGACTCTAACAAGATTTGAACTCATGTTAATTACCTACCTACATGAGAGAGATTGAAATAAATACTCAAATGCCTTTATCAAGTGACATTATCATGGTATATCTCTATTATAACAAAGAGGTAGTTTAGGTATTACAATCTTCAAAGTCTTTCGGAGAAGGTGTGACATGAGTTTAGTCCCACATCACTTATGTGTCAAAGTTTTAGGCGAATATATAATAATATCACATTTGTAAACTTTGAGTCTCTTTCTTTCACATGTATGACCACTCTTTGCCCCATAGACGGCTAGCCACTGATGAGGTGGAAGGAGAGTGATGCACACATGCCTCCATCAGTCCTAGTTACTCAAGCCTTTACTCGCAGTTCCCCTCAACTATGCTTCCAACCTATTTGCAAGCCTAGTTGGTCGGTAGGTCCCCTCCTTTTATATTTTTATTTTAATTTATTTTTTTTCATTTATCTCAAAAATAGGACTATAAAAATTATATAAATTCATGAGTTTTAATTATAAATCACATAATTAGGCAAAAATTCATGTTAATCAACTGAAAAAAAAAATTCACAATTTAACACAAATATAAGTCTATTTATCATGAGTTAAGACTAAAACTATATTAATTATTAATTATTAACTCATGATAATGAAAACTTTTCACTTCTTATTACTTCAACCCCTATCAAATCATGAAAAATATTAGTTAGTTACCTATTGATCATTATTTCCCTTCAATTCACAAATTCATTTAGTGTTTCATGTCTTGTAACATAAGAAAGACCTTGGCGCTAAAGAATATGGCTAACCAGCTAAATCAATCATCAAACCACAAGAGGAGCACACAATAGAGGTGTTGCTTCAATGTGACATCCTACTTGACTTTGAATAAATATGAGAACCTTTGGAGGCTCTAAAACAATAATTTATGGACTTCTAACTTGAGGATAAGGCATCTTTTGTAGGGGCAATAATGATATGTCTTACATGGGCCTAACCTACTTCAGATGAAAAGGAAGTCCAACAACCATCTCATAACCAATTAAAGTGCAATCAATTCATTTTCTTAGTGTGGAGAACATTAATTTTTTGTGACCAATTTAATTATATATAACTTGATATTTTTCTATCATTTTAGTAGTAGCAAAGACTTTTCTCAACTATTATCCCAATATAGTTGAAATTAGAAGGACATAATGTTTTCATAAATACTTTTTCAGAAATGGCTCTTAAAGAGGATTCCCATGTGTTAAAGCTGGATTTATGTGTTTTAATTAGTTTTATTATTTGATTTTATTTTGTTAACTTGCAAAATAAATATGGGATATATGGTTAATTTTAAAAGTTTGAAGTTAAAATACTTAGCATAATTTTTTTAATTAAAATAAAAATAATAAAATAAAATAAAACTTTTCCTCTTGTTGGCAAGTCAGCACTCAACAACTGAACTAGAGGGAGGACAATGGTCGAGTAGGTAGACCTAGACTAGCAAAGCCACGAGTTAGGCTTGAGTGGCAAAGGCTTCACTTTGTGCACATGTGTGTTGCTCCCCTTCCATGTCTTGGTGGCCAACTAGTCATGGAGCAAGGAGTGCCCGTACACACGTGCGTATGAGAGGGTGGACCACCTTATTACCTTTTCCCAAGATGGTCCTAAGTATTATTTTATTTCAAGAGATAGGATCTATATTGACATAGAGAAGCTTTAGTTTATATTCGACACATACATTCAATATATTTCTGATGTGAGATTAAATGTTTTCAATTATTATAGCACAACCATTTGAAGCGTGGTGTAATCTAATAGTATGTAGAGAGCCACGTCATTAGATTAGCCAGACCCTACGGCTTGCAAACCACCATGATACTAGATGCGTAAAGTGATCCATCGGCGGTTCATGAATCAAATGTTGCTCAGCATGCACGTGACCTTAAAGGATGATCCGATGGCTATGGAGGTGTCACGGTACTAACAACATAAGTTTTCGATTGACAATAGTTTGTTGTAGGTTAATCCTGCATTGCTCAGCACACCATGTACCAAGCTCATTTGATCCAGCGGCTCTTGAAGCACCACGATATTAGGAACTTAAGTCTTTGCATGTATCACCATCATGGACATAAAGATAATAATTAATTATTATCTAGTAAAATAGATATTATCGATTATCTTTAAAATTTCGACAGTAGTTACGAATAAGGCAATCCATTCTTCTCTTCTTTTGTATGATCAACATCTTCGATGATCGGCAAGCTTCTTTCTTCTTCCCCCGACTGCACTCAAGGGCTCTAATGAGTGGTTAGCTCTTCCCTCCTCCCCCCAAACGACGGTGACAATGTGGTCAACCCCTCTTTTGGCGGATCCCTCTAGCAAGCAGCACAACATTTCTAAATGATATTTCTATGACTTCCAACTTGGTGTGGCATGTCTAGATGTAACCAAGCCACCTCATTGGTGACTCCAATTACCCAACAGATAGACTAAACTTGGACAATGATTTATTTTCTATTTTTAGGATTTACTTACCTACTTTTGTCATTTATTTACATTTTATGGTAAGTTCTTTCCATTTCATATATTTTAGATTGAAATGAGTAGAACTAATTCAAAACTTGATGTATAATCTTCGTTCTTCTTCTGAATCTTCCAAAACTCACATGAGATTAAGCAAAGACCATTTCCAACTTGTTTTCTATTGATTTTCATAGTCGAATTTTGATATATTTATGTTCATGGTGTTCCGCAAATAACGAGTATTTTTTCTATTTTTAAACATAAAATCACTTAGATTAAAGGTTGATTAATAAGCATTCAATAGTTAAAACAAGGTGGAGACATTCACAGCTGACCTCATGTCATGTGTGTGAATCTTCAAGCACACATTCATTTGAGAAAATTGGTTGATCATATTTCTCTCTTTCTTCATTTTTCATCTTATTTCTCTCTCTCCTTCTCTTGTGAGACCTCTCTTCTCTCTCTCTCTCTCTCATGAGATTCTTTCTTTCTCTCCCTCTCTCTTGATCAATCTCCTTCTCTTTCTTTTCCTTTCACAAGAGACATCATCCCTTCTCTCTCTCATGAGAGCTTTCTCTCCTCCTCTCTCTTTCTCTCCCTTTCGCGAGAGATCTCATCCCTTCTCTCTCTCATGAGAGTTCTCTCTTCTTTCTCTCTTTTCCTCCTTTCCTTTCTTTACTTCCCTTCCTTTATTCTTCTCACCTCACCCTTTATTTTATTATTTCTATTAAATATTAATAAAATATTAAAATCACTATATATAGAAATTAAATTAGTTTTCACAACAAATTAATCAATCTCCTTGTGTTCGACTTGAGACTTATTTCTATATTAATATTTTATTAAATTTTAAGTATAAATATTATTGGATAGTGTGTATTTAAACACAACAACAAGTGCGCACTACCTTGCTAGCATGGCTGGTATAAAATCCAACAACTATTATGCAGATTAATATGCCTAAAAGTCATTTCCTCTTAAGAAAATCATTTTCACTCTCTAGGTATCAATGACAACATATTGTTGAAAATAGTTTATCACTTTCAATATAAGCTCCTATATCATGAATTATTCATTTTGCTCCTATCCTTCTTTTCAATAGGGCATTCTATGCCATCTTCATTCCCTTCCTTACTTCAAGGAGCAGGTAGAATACTAGAATAAGGGCATGGGATAAATCCTATTCCCAAAATTGGCGACCTCGCTATTTTCCAAGAACTTTGTTTAAATTATGCTCTTGATCTCTTTTGTATAGGGTAAACAATAGACATTAACTTAAGTTCATACATCCTAGTAGGTGGTATACAATATGTTTCTTATGTTGTTGTGGAGCATGGGATTTTCTTCATTTTATAGGGTATATTGTTGTGGGTTATTTACTATATAGAGAGGAGAAACAATACCATCAATACCATCTATTTTACTAAATAGATGAATTAGGGATATCCTAGATTCACTCAATGATAATTTACAAGAAAGAGATTTGAAATCAGATTAAAAATCACTAAAATAAGACAAGTCAACCATACCTTGATATAGAGAGATGAAATCTCATAATTGTTGGCTCGTGGACCTCAAGATAAATCTTCAATGATTTCAAAAAGTGATGAAAGATAAAATGAAAGGGTGAGAAAGGTCAATGGGTGATTAACTCAATTTAGAGGTTAAATATATCATCTTGATGCAACCAAAGTCAAACAAATAATATTTATAAAATCTCACTCTTTTATTTAGAATAAATAAGGGTCAATCCTCAAGGAGCATGGGTAATGAAAGTAAGAACTTTACTTATTTTATTTATTATATATATAGGTATACTTGAGCTCATGTAGGGTAGAATTAAATTTAAAAAGAGTCAAGACAAGAAAAATAAAAAATGTGACAAAAAGGAGAGAATAAATCTAACACAATAGAATGATAGAACAAATGATAAAACTAGTTCGAACTAAGAGTTAATCTATCCATAGAGAATATTACAAGGACACCCCAAATCTAGATTTTGCATGTACCTCATTGTGTGCTAGTCCTAGGTCGAGTGGTGCTTGATCCATAATGATCTTGACATATTTTAGGTAGTCTTTTCTCCAAAATAATCTTGAGCAAAAAAGTTTCATTGACTGGGCTTTGATTTCTCTCCTATTTCCTTCTGTTAGCCACTGCTAAAGAGAGAGCCAAAAAGCACCCTCCAAGAGGGGGACAAGATGTCTTAAACCTCTAGAGAATTAGGCCCCTCCAATGGATAGTTAAGATTTATAACTGACTCTCTTGGGGGATAGTCCAAATTCTTCCATGAGGGCAGCACTCTAATCCTCCTCTTAGTCTCTTCTTAAGGTGCCCTAAGATGGGCGGCCTAAATCTCATCTTTTGATAGCCTTTTTAGGTCAAAATGGGCTAGGCCAAGGTGACTCCCTCTCTTGGGCCCATAAACATATTAGGTAGACCCTCTCCATCAGACTTGGCCTTCCTCTATTACTTCTAACTCATAATAAGAGTTCACCTAAGCTCTTGCAATCAAATAATTATCAAAAAATATGAGAGAATCACCACTTGACTTTATGAAAGTCAAGTGGGTTTAGTCTCATAATATAAATAAAATAAATAAAATAATATACATTAAGACTTAAATGATAAAATATTATGAATGTCATAATGAGTCAATAACATATGTATAATTGCATTCTCTATCGATTAATTAACATCTCTATATAAGATATTAATATATAGATGCAATTATTAATTTATAATTATCAATTCGTGGAATGAAAATGCTCATGGCCTCCCTAAGGATGTGTCATTGACCCTCACAACCTCTCTCAAAGGAGTGATTGGCCACCATGGCCTACCTTTATGAAAATGACAAAAATTAAAAAAAAATCTCCAACATAAAATTCATTACTTCCTTTCTCCAAAATATTACACAAAATCCCCTTCTTATACATGAAATTTAGGGGTAGTTATGAGAAGGAGGGAAAGTTACATATAAAAATTAGGTGGTTGATGCCTCTTAATTACTACCTTGACATCTTTGACCCTCCCAATTGATGCCTCATGGAATCCTCTGATCTTAGCTGCAATTTTGATCTTTGATTTGTGCTCCCAAAGTTGCTTGTGTAGTTATTAATGTCTTCCCAACTGGTACCTTAGAGAGTAGGTTGGGAGAGAGAGAAAAGGAAGCGGTGAATGCTTCTTTCTCTCCGTCCTATCCTTTCCTTTAAAAATGGGTCTAGATCGAAGCCCAGTTCCCTTATTGGATCAACTTTTCCTTGATCCAAATTGGACTAATATGATTTATATCCATCTGTGATCCCAATTGAGACCTATTGCATTCATGGATGCTTGGATAGTTGACCCCATCAATTAGTAATTTCCTTGTTTGTCATTTTTAATCTTAGCTATGCTTATTTTTAGTTCAAGCAAGATTTCTATCCAATTATAGAGCTTGAGTCATCATAATTTTGGTTTGGTGGTTTTCAATCAACCAATATGCCAAATAAAGTTTAATATTATTGAATATATTTTTTTAGTGATTTCCAAAAACCCATAGACTATGGAAAGATGGGATCTAAGCTTGAAAGTAGACTAGCATCAATAAGACAAATTTACAAAGGCAATGAGATATAATTCTCCATGTAAGTTGCCTACAAGCTCTCATTATTTTACAATTATCACCACAAAAATTGTGAATAATTTTCCCTTGAATTAATTTTTCATCTCCAGGATTTGTGTAGGCAATCTCTTTATATTTTTTTCATAACTATCTTATCTTCTCTTGCCGAATCATTCTCAATCATTTAGGTGACCTTCACTTGTTTCCTTATGCCCGTTTTGCAGAATAGTTTTCAGTAGATATCTTTTGCAAAAGACTACCCTCAAACACAAGTGATTTATGCCTTTTCTATTCACAAATATCTCAAACACAAGTGAAAAAGTGTCAACGCAATTTATGTTAACCACTAGGTAAGGATGTAGTAGAAAGTCTTACATTCAAAATCCTCTATTCATGTTCCCAGTATTCCATAAATAACAAGTATTTTTCTATTTTTGAATGTAAAATCAGTGAGATTAAAGGCTGATTAATACTCATGTGCTGAAATATTATATATATAAATTTGTTGTCATTTATTTTGATGATATAGTTATATATAATAAATCACATGAGAAATATCTAGTACATTTGCACATGGTATGTGAGACATTAAAGAAAGAATCATTATTTTCCACTCCAAAAAGATGCATCTTCTTTACTACACAAGCTAGTTTCCTTTGACTTATAGTATCTTCATCAAATGTATTCGCAGATCCATAGAAGATTAAGGCTATATTAGATTGACCAAAACCTAAAAGTGTCCATGGAGTTAGAAGTTTTGGCATACTAGCATCCTTTTATGTGAGGTTTATTAAGAACTTATTAATAACAATTCCTTGTCACCAAAGAAAATAGAGAGGCATAACCCTTAAAATTGATCAATCTCTTCATTAATAAACTAAAGTTAGATATAAACATAATGAGTAACGATTAGAAAGAAATTATTGAACCACAAGGTTGGATATTATTTATGTCAATTATAAAATACACATTTGACAACAACATTTAAAAGGAAAAAATAATTTACCTACTTAGTAGTTATGAAGCATAATTTCCTACTACTTTAGATCAATATATTATGCTTTAAAGTTAACAGAAAATATAGAAATACCCCCATTCTTTCGAAATATATATTTAATTAAAAGGCTATCAATTAAAATATTTTTTTAGGTCATACACTTATTTTTTCCCATCAATCTTCCCCATACATGAGCAGGTAATAGCTCATTTTGCAATATTATGAGTCTGAAGTACATATTTAATGCTTTCTACTATTTACATTGAACCATGTAAAAGTAACCATCATGTAGAAATAATAAAAAATACTAAATAGAGTCATATAATTAAAAGGTTAAACTAAAATAAGGATAATAATTATTTTTAATTTCTGAAAAGTTGGAGACACAAGAAACCCTCAAACCAATGCTAGAAAGAGAGTTTTGAAACATATTGTGAGATATCTAAACTTTTATCTTCTTGTTTATTCAATAAATAGTTCACAATCTAATAAAATTTCTATAAATGAAACTCCTGTTCATCAAAAAAAAGCTTTAAGATGGTGTCATCTCAATAGCCATCTTAGAGGGAAAACTAATGACTTTTTTAGACTTTTAGAAATAAGTCAATGAAGAAGGCTATATAATTGTTGATCACTAATGAAAACCATCAACTAATTGTTTATTTCATGATTTTAACATCATTTCATAATTCAATTAATCATTAGTCTATCTAAAATAAATAAGATCTTATTCCAAGGCATTGGACTGACTCAAGGTACCCAAACTATGGGGATGGAAATTCTTTCCAAGGGGAGCTACTGGGGGCGGATGACTGAATGGATAGTGGGATCACGCCCACCTAACAAAGAAAGGGGAGGGCATTAAGAGAGTATGAACAACCCGAGAGAAGTGGCGTCTTCCCCTTGCTAGGTGCGTGAGCTGGACATGAAAGGCAAAAGCACTAAATGGATAAGGGAAGGCTGACAAGGACTCACTTGGAAAGGTGGGGCCATGGGTGCATGGCTACTAAGAAAAGTCATGGAACTAGGCCATGGTTGGTGTGACACCAAGAAGCGGATTAAACTTATGATCGAAGCGTCCTTGATCTATAGGATACTAAAGCAAAGGGCGGTATAGCCTAAATTGACATTAAAGCTTATAGGAAAGGATTTGTGATAAGAAATATTACAGAAAAGGAAATTTTATTGTCATAAGACGATTCTAGACCTACTATATTCCCCAAGCCGTCCCTCGGCTATTTGACTATTAATCTCCTGAAGTATGTCCTCCAATGGTGTCGCCTAATCGTTTGTATGCACAAGTTTTGTTTGTTCTCAAGTTTTTTAAATTCAATTTAACACACTGACACCATGTCCGGAATGCTTGTCTTTAAGTCCAGCTTGAACATATGGAGACCTTCGATTGCTTTAGGCATCAATACTGGAAGAGCTCTAATGGCTGGTTTTCTGGGAACGCTAGGGATTATAGAGGTGTGAAAAAGACGTTTTTAAATAGCTTGAGGAGCGACCATCTGCAAAGAATGGCCAACGGACACAGGCTAAACGAGATGGAGGAAAAGCCTACCTTTTTTGATGATTCCAAGCAGTACAAGCTGTCGACCTCAATTTCCCAAGAGCGACATGTTCCATGGTGTGGTGGGTGCCGATGTAAACACTCCAACTATGGATCCTTGCGAAAGGTCGTTCCTTCTGCATCATATGTCAACCCTTCCCCATCGGCTGTCAACTCATTTCCAGCCTTGTATATGCAATTGTAGGCCTCAACGTCTATCAAAAGCATCGATGCCTCTGTCTCTCCCTCCCTCTTATTCTCTCTGTTCTCTGTCGACCCAATTCCCACTTGGTGCCGGAAGAATGCCTGCGCCGCCTGGGAAGTCCCCCGGCAGCGAGCTGGGCGCTCTTCTTCTTCCTCTATGTCGTCGTCGTCGTCTTCTTCATTGTGCTCTTCCTGCTGGGCTCCGGTTATGGAGGGCGAGGATCCAGCAGGCGACCATTCACAGTGGAGACGACGACAGTGCCGCCGCCGCCGGAGGAAAAGAGCCGGGTAATCGGAGAAATGGCGGAGGAGCATCCCCGAAAGAAGAGAACCAGGAAAGCTCCGCCGTGAGGTGGCTGAGCGAGCTTCTCCGGGGATGAAGAAGGTTCACGGCCGCCTTTGAGTTATTTTCCTCCCCAGGATTGGCCTTTTCTTCTTTGGGGATTTATGATTTCTCACAACTTTATTTTCTTCTTTGGGATTCCCGCCGAATGAATCTTAATCATTCAGGTGAGTTCCCACTTTTGCTTTAGATTCGGATGGGCCCCTCGGGCCGGGGAGGCGACCGAGATAAGGTGGAAGCCCTAAGAGCCTGTCGGCGCTAGAAAGGGTGGCATTCTCTGCCCTTCCCATAACCTCGGAAATTTTCGGAGGTTTGCAGAGCGATTCACGATGGTTCTGATTCGAACGGTGGATGTCCATGGGAGCCATGAGATGCGGGGGGGTCTTGACGATCTGGGCCACACCCTCTTTAGCCAACTTGTTGACCTGCCCTTGATCTGGCGAAGAAGATGTTTTCAAAGTCCAATCAGATTAAAATCTAAGCTTTTCTTTGGAAATGTTTATTAACAAATTTAGCAAAAAAACGTGATCTTTTTTTATATTTCCCAGTTCGTGATTAAAAAACGGGAAAACGCCAACAAGACCCAGAAGAAGGCAAAATATATTACTTCTCTTATAATAATAAAATTGAAAAAAAATATATATAATAATAAATAAAATATCAACGATTGTAGCCAAATATAAACCGCGATCCAGCCGATGATGGTATGGCGTCGTCAGCCCAGACAGATCAGAGCGCAAAGATCTTAGCTTTCATGTACAGAATCCACAGTACATATACCAGAGGGATGCCCATCACACAGATCTAAGTTATTCAAACGCTAAACACACGAGAACACCCTTAGGAGCACGAAGGAAGATGGCATATGCTACGGTGACTGCCTCCCATGAAAGCGGCCTATTTACTACGTAGATCCTCCACCTCAACGATGCGAGCTCTTGGTCTCTCCGCTATAAAGCCTGCCCGTAAACGACATCGAGTTATAAGAGCGACAAAGAAAGATAGAAAAAGAGAGACACAGCGAGAGAGAGGTGGGGGGGGGGGGTGGCGAACCAGTCGTAAATGGTGGGGGAGTTAGGCTGGGGCTTGTCGAAGATCTCAGCGCCGATGCCTTTTGTAGCCAGGTTGCTGCCCGGGTGGAAGACGCTCCGCCAAACGTTCTCCTTGGCGCGCGGCGATGGCGTGCTTGGCGTCACAGGCGTCGTGGGCGTCCCCGGAATCGAGATGGATCGCTGCAGCTTCACGGAGGCGGCGGCGCTTCCACCGCTGCTCTCCCCGCCACCCCCACCCTCTGTCGACAGAACTCAATACACAGATCATCACCAACAGGAAGTACACACCGATCATCACACGCAGATCATCACACACAGATCATCAGACGCAGAAAGTACAGTCAGATCACCAGTCCCCGCTTGAAAAGAAGAAAGGCCCAACCTTTGGGTGAGGTGGGGGGAATCTGGGTGGAGATCTTCCTCAGCTTGCCGAGCCCGCGGTCGGGGTGGGGACCGGCCAGCACGTCGTCCCACAGCTTGTCGAGCAGCACCATCTTCCTTCCTCTCGTTCTGATACTGCTACTACTCCAGGAACGTTGCCGACTGTCTGTATATATATATCAAAAAACTTGCCAAAATACTGGGTTATGAGCTCATAAGCACGATGAACGGAATAATGGCGTTAATGGGGCATTGGGGGTGGCGCGAGCTGACTGGAGAAGGACAGGCAGTGGATAAGGATGAAGACTGCCAGGACCCATGTGATGAGGATAGAAATATCTGTCCGACGACGTGTAGGCAGGGAGCAGCCTTGCTCACGCTTGACTTTTCTGTGACAGGGACCCACAAGAAGTGCTTGATCACGGCCGTGGGTTCTGGAGGAATGGATGGATATGATGGGCAAAGAAGGCATGAATGTATTCGCGAACCTAGACGTATTGAATATTGTTTATAGTTACAAAAAGGTAGATAATGTGTCCTCCTCAATATACCGATATTTAAATCAATTGGAGTCATTTTGATATTATGGATATAAGAAATAGAATATATATTTGTATTCATTTCCCTATGAATAATATTTACCGTTCCTTTTTTTCTTACAAAATATTTTTTTCAAGACGATGAAAAGATGAAATTGTTTGATTCGGAACTAGATAAGATGATTATGTTTGTATCCATGTGGTAAAACCTTTTGATGAATAATTTTCTAATTCACAGTAATCTTTGGCCTGACCAGATTAATTGATTAACTATATTTGTACTAATTATGCTACATACAACGCAGAAGTGGACAACTCACGTCTCTATCATGAAAAGGAC
The DNA here is from genome assembly GCA_902729315.2 of Spirodela intermedia. Lineage (NCBI taxonomy): Eukaryota > Viridiplantae > Streptophyta > Magnoliopsida > Alismatales > Araceae > Spirodela > Spirodela intermedia. The sequence continues at coordinate 2,187,002 of LR746267.1, read as the reverse complement.
TATTCTCATCTAGATTTCACTAACCCAAGGAGAAGACAAATGACCTTGTATGGACAAACCCAAACTAATTGGAGGAGACCTCGAGTAATAAAAGACTAACTAGACCTTCCCCCTCTCGGTTCTTATTTTTGGCCCCACTTGAACTGATAATAATGACTCAATAAATACGATTATCCCTTTCCTATACACAGTCACCTTTCATTTAGGTTGAGTTAATGGTAAGACAATGCTTCACAATGATGAGAACGACCAATAATTTATACCTATGTCCATGCATCTTCTTATCTTATAAGACAAGAAATTAGTAAGATCTCTCTTTCTCTCCCGCCCCACCTTTCCTTTTTATATGTAAATATATATTGTAAATGTGAGCATGCATGTACCTACAAGGTAATCAATGTCAAAAAAAGCCTAGAGTTGTAATACCATAAAAGAGCTAACATACAATAAAGGGAGATAAATTGACTTAATCTTGACTTATATTCAAAAAAGATATTGAATTCAATATATTTTAATCTTTGGGATTAGACTTCCTAAGGTCATTAAACTTGTGTTCAGTGATACAATGGAATCAATAAAAATATAATTAATCATTTAAACTATTTAGGCCACTGATTATAAAATCATAATGAATAATTTAATTGAGAAAGTTATATAAACTATTTTGATTTATTGTAGTACATGAATATGTGTGTTGGGTTTATAAAGTTTGATGTTAAAAATTAAAATTTAAATCAAAATTTAATGTATTATACACTAACCCAAGAATCAAGATCTAAATTATGAAATGTTTACTTAAAGTTTATAAAGTTTACTTACTATACACTAGATAAAATAAAAAATGTGCTCAAAAGTTTCTTAAATACACTAACCCAAGAATCAAGATCTAAATCATAAAACGTAATTTACTTATTATATATATTTTCAAGCCTCAATGGAAAAAAAATCAACAAATAAATAACCATCAAGATAAAAACAAACTAGAGTAAAATGAATTAATTATAAGAAAATGAGAGTAATTATGTTAACCTAACTGCCCACCCACCAAAGGTTTTATCAACCTTTTGTAGTTTGGAGAGAGAGAAACTGTGTGCACAAATGAATTGCTCTACTTAAATAGACCAAAATATGAGGGAAAATTTGAACGCTCAAATTGCAAGCTCAAATTTTAAAATTTGTTAGAAAATCGATTGTGACATCTTAAAATTCTTCTAATGTTCAAATTCCTGAATAAGGAAGTTGTTAGATTTAATGATTTTTATGTTAGAATCCTAATTGCATAAATTAGAATAAAAATTATTATGACCTTTTTAGCGTAATTATCAACAATAATGATATAAATATTTAAATATAGTTTTTTAATTTAATTATATTTTTCAAGCCTCAAATGATCATACTACACATCAAAAATATATTAGAAACAAATCAACTCAAAACAAACCATAAGAAATCTTTTTAAACAAAAATGAGAGGAGATAGAAAGTAACTTAACCCATGTGTTCACTCACTAGATTGTGTCAACCCACAAAAAGAGATGGAAGCATGTCAACTTAAACAATTGTATGATTAATATTTGTCCAAGAAAAAAAATGATAAAAATTGAAAGCCATATTTAAATAAGAAAAGGGGATTCAATTTATCTTATTACATGCTTTTAACGCATCTTTCTCCAGCTAAGATAAGTCAGGTATGAGTATAAAGGTCTCCCAAGGCACCATGTATCCAACCAGAAACAAGCATTTCCTCTATTTACAACATATCGGGCTTGCTTCCTTCGCCCTTTGCCAATCAAACTTTGAAGCTGTATAATTTTACATTCAAGTTAGCTATTCTATTTTCTTAATCTTTTCTTTTAGCCCTCAATTTTCTTGGGTCTTGAAATTTTAAATATTGAATTCATGTATTCATTGTAGTCCTTTTATAGTGATTTGGCCCTCTACCTCCCTCCATTCTGCAAGAACATCTCATTCTTGTATCCCACTAAATCTATGTTTCATGACAACAATTCATTACCAAAATAATTCCCTACGAATTTTGACTCAAAATTATCATCTACATTCACTACTCTAGGTTGGCCAAAGATGATTATAGGGCTCAACTCCTTTGAGTGATTAAAATGAAACATAATCACAAGTTTATGCTACAAGATATAAAGAAAAAAATTACCATCAGCATTTTATGTAATTTGATGAATATTGATATCTTGTTCAAAACTTTGATGAAGAGACAATTGAATTGCACTTGATTATATTTACCCATTAGGAAGCTTTTTAATTTTGGAAGACATTAAAATCTTAAAAATAGTTAGAGACTTGAGTGGTCAAACATAAGAACGGTGCTTTATTTAAGAAATTGATATCCTCTAAGGTTAAACTAGTAAGCATAGATGTTAAACTTGAACATATATATCTGAAATTATCAGTTTTAGCCCATTCGATAAGAATCTATTATCATTAGAAATGTCAAAGACTAAATTTTGAAACATGTTGTGAGCCATCAAAAACACTATTTTATTACTTCCTCCATAAATAGTGTAGTACACAATATTTTTCTGTAGAATAAAGAAAAACTAATGTTCATAATATAAAAAAATAATATTATATGTTGTCATCTCAATGGTCATATAAAGGAGAGAAAAATAAGAAATATGTAATAAGTCTACAAATAAATAAATGAATAATGGTCTAGAATTGTTGAACATAGGAAAAGACCATCAACTACATGTAACTTTTCTCATCATTCTAGTAAGATCATCAACTCATAATTCAATTAAATATATTTACATAGAAAAGAAATAATGTCTTATTCCTAGGAATTCCCCTGGACTCAAGCTATCAGAACCATGGGGACGGCAATTCTTTCCAAGGAGAGCTGGTGGGGCTAGCTGGCTAAATGGATTGGGAGATCAAGGCCACCTAACAGAGAAATGGGGAGCATTAGGAGAGTAGAAAAGAACAAGGTGAGAGAAGTGTCGTCTTCCCCTTTGTTAGGTGGATGAACAGTACATGGTAGACGTAAGCACCAAATGGATAAAAGGAAGAGAGGCGGGAGCTCACTTGGAAGGGTAGCACCATGAGTGCATGGTTAGTGAGAAAGGACAAGGAAGTGGGTCATGGTTGAGGTGACACCAAGAAGGGGATTTAACTTATGATTGGAGAATCCAAGGTCTATAAGCTACTAAAAGAAGGGGTTGAATCGACTAAATTGAGCACCAAAGCTAGCAAAAATGGTTTTGTGATAAGAACTTTGATTGTGATGCGACAATCATTGACCTACTATATTCCCCAATCCGTCACTAGGCTTTTTGACTATTCTTCACCTGAAGTATGTCTTCAAAGGCGTCCCCAATCTCAGGCTTGATATCATCTCCTGAATGCTTGTAAGGCACTTCTCAGGCTTTAGGTCCAGCTTAAACATATGGAGACAGATTGCTTCAGGTATAAGCACTAGAAGATGATCTGCGATGACTAGTTTTCTTGGAATGGAAGGTTTATAGAGATGGAAATGAAGACGTTTTACAGTTAGTTTAAGGTGCGACCATCTGCAATGGATGACGAAAGAGCACAGGTCATCGACCCCAATTCCTCGGGGTGACGGGTTCCGATGTCAGCCCTCCAACTTTGGATCCTTGCGAAAAAGATTGCTCCTTTCGCACCAATGTCAACGCTTCCTCATGGGGCGTCAGCTCATGTTCCAGCCCTCGTATACCCAACGCCTATAAAAACCGTCAACGCCTTTCTGTCTCTCTCCCTCCCTCTCTCTCTCGACCCATTTCTCACTTGGCGTAGGAGTGCTGGAGAGGCGGTGGGATCTCCGCCGGAACGATGCCTGCCCCGCCTGGGAAGTACCCCGGCGGCGGGTTGTGCGCTCTTCTTCTTCTTCTTCGTCATAGTCGTCGTCGTCGTCTTCTTCATCCTGCTCTCCCTTCTGGGCTCCGGCCATGGAGGGCGAGCATCCACCAAGCGACACTCCACAGTGGAGATGACGGCAGCGCCGCCGCCACCGCCGGAGAAAAAGAACTGGGTGATCAGAGAAATGGCGGAGTAGCAGCCCTGAAAGAAGAGAACCAGGAAAGCGCCGCCGTGAGGCGGCTGTGCGAGCTTCTCCGGGGAAGAAGGTTCTTGGCCGCCGTCGACCTCGCCAAAGCCACCATCTCCGGCGAGAAGCTCCCCTTCTCCTCCCCCTCCGAGCTCTTCCGCGCTCTCTCCTCGTCCTTCCCCACCGGCACGGCCATCGCCGCCGATCTCCTCATCCGTGCCTGCGCAGACCTCAACCTGCCGGAGCAGGCGTTCGCCGTCTTCTCCGCCGCCGTGGAGAAGGCCCTCCGCCCCTCCACCACCTCCTGTAACCTCCTTCTGCACTCCCTCGTCTCCTCCCGCCGCTACGGCGACGCCTTCTCTGTGTTCTACGAGATGGAGAAGTCCTCGCCGTCGTCTTCTTCCTCCGGCGCCGGCGACGGCGGCGGCCCAGATGGGTTCTCCTACGGCAAGGTCATCCTCGCCGCCGTCAAGTCCGGCGACCTGAACCAGGCGATGAAGCTGAAGCTACAGATGAAGGAGAAGCACGGCCTGTCCCCCACCGTCTTCATCTTCAACATCCTCATCTCCGCCGTCTGGAAGCTCCGGGGAGCCCCCGCCGCAGGCGACCTGTTCGACGAAATGCTCAGCTCGGGCGTCCACCCAAACCTCGTCACCTTCAACGCCATGATCGACGGACACTCACGTAATGGAGACCTGCCGGCGGCGATTAGGGTTTGGGAGAAAATGAAGGTCTCCACCTGCAAGCCCAACGCCATTACTTACAACTCCATGCTCGCCGGATTCTGCCGCGCCGGCCGGCCGGCGGCGGCGAAGCAGCTGGTGGCAGAGATGGAGGCCACTGGCATCTCTCCCGACGGGTACACCTACAGCATCCTCTTCTCCGGCGGGCTCGCCGCCGGCGACTCCATCTCCCTCCTCGAGGAGCTGATCAGGAAGGGCATCCCCATGGACGACTACCCTGTTAGCATCATCCTCAACGGGCTCTGCAAGGAAGGGAAGCTCTGCAAGGCGGCGGAGATCTTGGAGCTGTTGTTGCAGAGGGGAAGCTCCGCCGCCGGTGAGGTTGTCTTCAACACCGTCATCGATGGGTTCTGCCGGAAGGGCGACATGGAAGGAGCCTTCGCCATGCTCCGGCGAATGGAGCTCGCCGGAGTCCGCCCCGGTTGCATCACCTACAATACGCTCATCAATGGGCTCTGCAAGTCGCAGAAGCTCGAGGCTGCGGCGGAGCTCGCCGGAGCAATGGCGACGAAGGGAGTCCCTCCAAGCGTGGAGACCTTCAACACCCTGGTCAACGCCTATGCGAAGGCCTTCCTGTTCGAGCGGTGCTTCGCCATGATCGAGCATATGCAGAAGCTGGGACTCCGGCCTAACGCCATGACCTACGGGGCCCTCCTCCATGGCCTCTGCAAGAAGGGCAAGCTCGCCGAAGCGGAGCTCCTCTTCGAGGACATGCCCACTAGAGGAATAAACCCTAACGCGCAGACCTTCAACATCCTCATCGGTGGGTACTGTAAATCCGGCAGAGTGGAGAACGCCATTAAGCGTCTGGAAGATATGAAGGAGAAGAACATCTCCCCGACCATCGTCACCTTGAACACCATCATTGACGGGCTCTGCAGAGAAGGGAAGGTGAAGGAAGCCGAAGAGCTGGCGGCGCAGCTAAGAGAGAAAGGTCCTCCCCCGGACATGATCACCTTCAACTCCATTATCATGGGGTTCTGCAAGCTCGGGGACATCCGCAGGGCTCTCGAGGTCTACGAGGAGGTGAAGAAGCAAGGTCTCAGCCCCACCATAGCCACCTTCCACATCCTGATCAGGGCGGCGAGCTTGGAGGGGATGATCCAGCAGGTGGAGGGCTTGTACAGGGAGATGCAGGAGCAGGAGCTGGTTCCTGACAGGGCCCTGTACAACGCGCTGATCCGCATGTATTCCTGCTCCGGGGAGATCCACAGGGCGTTGACTTTTCGGGAGGAGATGATGGAGAAGAATATCCCTGCCGACGAGATGACGTACACCAGCCTGGTGATGGGCTGGTGCAGGAAGCTGGACATGGAGGAGGCGAGGAGGATCTTCCAAGACATGCGGACCAACGGGGTGGCCCCCAGCGGGCTCACTTACGGGACGTTGGTCAATGGGTACTGCAAGTTGCACGACTTTGACCGCGCCCAGGCCCTGGTTAGAGAGATGGTGGAGGAGGGCTTGTCTCCCAGCGCAGGTACAGTGGATGAGCTCCTGAACGGCCTCAGGCAGGAAGGCCGCATGCAGGAGGCTGAGTTGCTCTACAACGAGATGAGCGAGAAGATCGCGAAGACTGAGGGCGCTTGTCCTGTGGGTCCCACCCAGAATCCACAGGGAATACAGGTCTCCGTCTAGATCATCTCTCTCTCTCTCTCTCTCTGTGGCAATTCGTCAAACACGTACTCGACCCATTGTTCATCATATCAAAGGTTGCGCCTTCACTACAACGCGAAGACTGAGGGCACTCATCCTGTGGGTCCCACCCCAAAATCCATAGGTATCTCTCTCTCTCTCTCTCTCTCTCTCTGTAGCAATTCGTCAAACATGTACTCATTCACCATATCAAAGGTTCCACTTTTACTACACGGCAGCAGGCACAGTCGTACGGAGCATTCATTCATTCATTCAAGCCGGGGACGAAGGAAACAACTGGAAAGGGTCCAAAAAATACGAGGTACATTCGTTGACCAGCATGAAGTCGTCGCAGACTCTCTATACAAAAGCACAGTCACAGAAAATTATAGTGCCCGGCAGGCCGGCCCTCCACTGTGGGGGAGCTGGCTGATTCCTCGCCCTGGACCCTGGACCTGTAAGCCAAGACCTGAGGAGAGCAAAGTCAACGACCTTTGGCTTATTAATTTATTCATTCATTTATTAATTTATCTATGTATTTATTGATGGAATGGCTGAAGAAGAAGAGCTTACCAGGTCGCAGGGAGCTGAAGAGGAGGAGCAGTCTTGGTGGAGGCGGCCAAGGGATTCCTGGGCTTCTACTGTCTGAAATTCCCTGCAGCCCTGCGCAGGACTGGGAGGAGGCTTCTTCTCCACTAAGATCTCGATGCCCTCTGCTTCCACGGCCGTCTCAAGGGCTATGAACTGCAAAAGTGAACTCAGATTATCAGAAACCCACCCTGAAGAGGGTTGAAAAAGAATCACGGCGGCATTGATTACCTTAGAAAGCTGCTTGATGGACAAGGTCGGCCGGCAGCAGAGGAAGGGCCGCTCTACGCTCTGAATCCTCTGTTCTTCCGCAGGGACTAGTTTCAGATGCACATCAAACTGGGGGAAAAAAGCCCAGAACACGAGTCAACTTATGGTTGACAAAGAAGATTTGACTTTATTTTTTTCAAATAATGTCTGAGCATTCATCATCCTTACCTCATCATCCTGTTCATCCAAGCTGTGGAGGTACTCTACGAGCTTGGATATGCGATCGCCCCTGGCACTCTTTCCACTGGAGCCGCCAGAGCCGCCATGCCGAGTCTGGCTACGAACACCATTCTTCCCCCACACAAGCACCTCCCTGCTGCCCACCAACCCGGGTGAAGCCCCCAGGGCCTCCTGGCCTAGTTCAGCCTCGTCGGGTTCATCATAGATTCTGTCGGGCCCTGGTGGGGCCCGGGCGGGGGAGTGAGAGTACCGTGGTGGGCCCCATCTTCGGCACCTCTTCTGCCTCCCAGGATCTGGAGAGGGTTCGTTTGCTGAGGAGGCATACTTCCCCTCCTCACTTGCATCGGCCACCTCCTCTTCATTGTCAGAATTGGCGACAGCAGCAGTGAAGCGGCAGGAGCTCCTGCTCGCACCCCTCGGGTAGCCGTTGTGCCCGCGGCCACTGCGGAAGTTCCTCTGTGATCTTCTCATGAAGCCGGCCTCAGCAGCCTTGGATGAAGACCGCCGCCTCCCAAGCGCCTCCGATTGCCGCTGGTATGTCTCCGTTATGTACGCTTGGATCTACATCCAAAAATGGCAAAAAGAGCTACATAGTGAGCACAACAAGAGATCAAACTAAAAACCCGCCAAGTTATTTACACCACCGCACCTTCTTATTCCGTAGAAGCTCTTCCTCATGCAGGGCCAGCTCCTGCAGCATGAATAAGAAGTCAACGCCGAGAACCCAAGGTCAAAGGCCGGCAAAGAGGAAGGATTCTATCACCTCCTCCTCATACTTGTCGATGTCTGGGTACAGGGCTGCGATCAGGGCGTCATAGTTTGGATCGTCTCTCAGCGAACGCCGGCTCGCGCAGTGGGTACGACATGCGGGGCACTCGTTGTTCCTGGAATGAAATATAGCAGGAGAACTTCAGATTCAAAGATGTGTTCTTGGGGGTTAAGTGTGAGGATGAAGATCCCACATTCATACCCAAGTCTCATTGACCGGTCAATGCATTCTCTGCAGAAGCGATGCAGGCAGTCCATCACTGTTCTCGTCTTCCTGATGATCCCTGAGGACAGAAAGCAAAACACCTTCATCGGCCAAAGGGAATTGGAGGGGAGACAAAAAAATATAGGCATTAATAAATAAAATTGAGGAAGACTAAAGTTGTGTATACCCAAGAAAGAGATGAGAGAACCCAATTGGTAGAGAAGAGCCAAGCTCAGTCGTCAGCAAGAAGGGCAAACAACTCAGAGAGAGGAAATAGCGGAAACAATAGCTTGAGATGGCGGCCATTATATACGAAAATAAATGATGAAGATAGAAAAAAAGATATATATGATGAATTAATGGAGGAGGATTGAAAATTCGGACTTTATCCACCAGATCCATGAAAAATGACGAGTTGCGAGATAGATGCAGACTGCCCCTGAAAAAGCTGTTCATAAAGAGTTGGATCTCGCAGGGGTTTAGCGTGCACATGAGTCAACACTAAGTGAAGCTTCTCAGGTACCTAACTTTCCAAGAAATAGAGCAGCAATTAGCCCCACACACAATGTTCTCCTCATAATCAATACCCAAAGTGGCATTACAGGCTGCCAATTGGATATTACCAATTGGGTATTACCGTGCTAAATAGTTTCATTGGGCTTCAGTCCATCCTATAGATCCCTTGTGCTTCACCTTCTCCACTCTTCCTTTCTTCTGAGGAGAAACACTTCCTCGTCCTCTCAGGTTCTCTCAGTTGGCCTCCCCACTCTACCTTCCTTCAAGCTTCGGAACCCCCTTCTCTGTGCCTTACCTTGCCCAAATTTCTTCCCTCTAATGCGCAGTTGATTTAGCTATCCCACGCTGCCGTGAAATATGTGGGGTTTGACATGGCATGCAGCATGTAGCACTTGTGTCCATAGATGTGAAATAGATATGAGATTTTGTATGCATAGATTTTCTTTTTACGGGACAGTGCACCTCAAGCAAGCTTTAGATACGACGATGGCCTCTTCAACAAGTAGATGCATCGGATTAGGAAATAATAGAACCACATCGGGAGATGTGGAAAGGTACACCTAGAGTAGTGTAGATCGAAAGTCAAACAGAACTAATGAGCAAAAAGTCAGTGGGTAGAATCAGAAATCATGTGGGTAGAGGTCAAGAAACTATCCAGAGTAAAAGTAATGGTAGAAGGCACAAAGCCACAAGGTCAACCACCCCAGTGTATTATCTTCGGAATCAACCAGGCTTGAGTAGCTCTAGTTGAGCCCTAAAAGTAGATCTTAGCTAGGTAAAATCTAACCAATGGAGATGGCTCTAGATTAGCAAGTGTAACAGTGGGAGACCTGGGCTGTTCCATTGTGGACCCATGTAGAGTTGGGCATATGGTGGTCAACGGTGAAGAACCACTGACAAAGATCTGAAGTCACCTGGCTTCTAAAACGTCTCAAAGTGAGGTTCCCAAATACTCCATACCTTAACAGCTCCAGACAACTAGATTTCTATCTTCAGCATGTCAAAGCAAGAGATATTACAAAGCTGATATAGCTTTTGTCAACTAAAGTCACTATAGAATGTGGCAGTCAAATCTGAAGCGATCAGAGAGGTGAATTCTAATCAAAGAAGGACGAACGATCTTCATATATCTCAAATGCAGTCAAACAGAGAAAATTCAACGCCAGCATGACTGCGATATTCCCACAGTTGACGTGATCTGATTCGTTGTATCAACTAGTCACTAAACATAGTAATGATAATGATGTTTTTGGACAACATGCCGCAGGGAATTGGAAAGCTGTCCATCACTTTTGGGGGGATCATAGTGCTTGTTGACAAAGCAGTGATGCTGTGGCCACTTATATCACCTCTCCTTGGGCAAGGATTTTGCCTAATATATAATTAAGATTTAATTGATATTTTCAATCTGATGCTAGAAGCAATTGGGTATCAACAAACGAAATGAATGATGTTCTACACATGTCACATGATTTTATTTGAGCGACAATTTATATTTTTCATATAATTCCTCATCCTTTTTTTATAAAGAATTAGTTTGAGAAAAATGCTCAGAGTTGTCATACACCATGATGGCAACCTTATATATTCCTGAATTAGTCTGTTAAACTTATACGAACAGCATGCATGCTCACGTCCTACTTCGAAACTCCATGGTTTACAGATTAATTTTGAGTTTCAACCAGGGAATGAAAACTTTGTTGATCATGAAATGAGACCCACGATTATCTTATCATTTTGGAACTGCACTGCCATTCAGCAGGAAAGGTTTGACATAAAAAGTAAACGAGTTTTCCAAAATGAGACCAGAAAGTGGTATTTTCCGCATCCAGACAAGAATATTAGCAAGTATTATATAGGAACTCTAATATCTTCAGTGTTCTTAAATCCCCCCCCCCCCCAGTTTTCCTAGCGATGAAGATGCATCTCTAGCCTCAGACGGTCAGCATTAATGTACCTTAGTCGAGCATATTCGATCACTTTATTCTTAAAAAATGCATGTTTCATCATCTCCCCAATCCTTCAAGACCATGGTAGTCAAGGCACGTGCTAAGGCAGCACAAAGACTGAGAAGGCACCCCAGCTCGAAGTGTTGGACAACCCTAGATATGGTGTAGAAGGCCATCCCTGGGAAGACCATGCTCCAAACCCCTGTGAATGGTTGACCAGATCCACATCAAACTAGCCACTTCATTCACCAATTTTCACCTTACATCGTCACAGGCGCACATCCTCTGTCTGCTCCCTCATCGTCAATCACCCCACCCTGTGCCGTCAACCGGTCATCCATTCAGTTCCCAGTGTTTTGGTTCACCTCATTTCCACAGCTCATGGTATCACCCATCACCAGCTGGTGTGAAGCAAAGATCGTCAAAGGGCAAGATCCATCTATCGTTAGCTGCACAACTATGACGGTGTAAGTATTGGCATCCTATTGGTGGTATGGTATCCCATTAAGGATGTAAACTATCATATTATAAAAGCTCCATTGATGTTTCAGGTATGGTTGCATGGCTGTGCAAAGACAGGTGGCTACTTGTGATGAAATGTCAAGCAAGTAAGAGGCTCTGCTTTGCAGAGTGGCAGGCTATCTTAGGCAGGCGAATTGCAGTACCGAGTGATGGGAAAAGCTTCTTGAACCATCCATACCTAAGCAAATGGGGCATTGCACTTCTCTGCGAATATCTGCCAGCTCAACAAGGACGTACCTGAACAATCAATCAAGAATATGAAATAGAATCAGTTCAAACAGATGCACTTGTTCTGCTTATGCAAGGTTATCAAACGGCTTAAAATTAAGACATGACAGCAGGGTGGATTTCATCTGGCTGAGTCTGGGGCATGTGGCATGCCTAGAGGAAGAGAAGAGGAGAGAGAGAGAGAGAGAGAGAGAGTAAAATAGGAAAGAGAAACAATAGCCTAACAGCACCTATGATCTATCATCTAGCCAATCAGTAACGTGAAAAAATAGGATTTTGGAATAACATAAAAGGGAATTATGAGTGATTGAGTGTGTGTGTGTGTGTGTGAGAGAGAGAGAGAGCATAAAAGGGATTTCAGAAGTAGCAGCAATAGACTTGTATTATTCGAGAGATGGAAACAGAAACTCAATATCAGTTTATACGAGTCTGATTAGGATCAGTGATCAAAATTGCGATGGAACAAACATATCCCAATGCATTAACTTTCAGATAAATGCATGAGCGAAACAAGTCAGATTTATTTATTTACCGACGGTTGAATATACAAAAAAGAGAATGTGAGCCAAATTTGCAACAGAATTGAATTCCATCATCCAGAAACTGTTAATACAGAGAAATCGAACAGGTCAAGGACTAACCACGAGTTTTGGTATATTAGCAGCAGCAAGAGGGATGATAAATAAATAAATCAGCAGATAAGTTTAAACATTTTTCGTTTATCATATTTCTTCTTTCAGAGATATGTATGCAGATAATTTTCAGGTTATAATTATAAGTTGACCAAAATGGTAAACCTTCAAATTTAATAATGAAACTCATCAAGGGAAGATGTAGGCCTCAAAACTGGTGCGAGATGGCCAATTTTAAGATTACAAATAGCACTCAAAACCAAATCATGTGCAAGACCCACCAAGCATTACCTCCTCTCATCGTTTTCAGAAAAAGAACTCATATTCATGACTGAGATCAACAGTCTGCAACTAACAGTCTTTCAGCCAGATTTATATCGTTATCCATCTCACATGCTTTCAACTGTTCTCTGCAGTGATCAGTACCACATCACCCAAAACCCTATCACTCCTTGTTCAATAACTCCTAGCGCTTCTTAATTAGCAAGGCACGCATTCAACCATCTTCTGCAGTTCTAATTCTCTCATTGTCTTGGCCTCAACTGTACCATCCGGTGCTCTGCAAAGTACTTATATTTCGTGCAGAACATTTGAGAAAAATTGGAAGTCAACCCTCCTTTTATGTCAAGAGAAGGAAACATAAGGCATCCTGCCATCATCTCAGTGATGCCGTCAAACGTGTTACTTTCTCTTGGGTTCTACCAAGCAAAAGGATAAAAGACATCATTTTACCCAGTCTATGAGCATATGTATGCCCCTACTGAGCTATCGTGGCCAATATTTGTAGATACTTCCACATCTTTGGAGACTAGATCAGAAGGTTCCAGGGTCAGCTCATCTCATCTCACCTCACTGTTCTGGGGTTGACCAGGACCGGAGGCCCAAATCTAGTGAGCTCCGAGCGCACTTGAATCATCCACCCTTTTAGTCATTGATTCAAGCCACATTTCCCTCTTCTGTCGTTGACAGAGTTCTGACTTCAAACCATGAACAAGGAATAATAAACAGGCCGAATTCGTCCTCACTTGTGTTTTTTTTTTTAAATGCAGCCTTTAATTAATGGGAACTTGCTGAATATGGAAGTCTAGAAACAAATTAAAGCAGCGAATGACCAAAGAAATTCGAACGTTTGTAGAAATGCCGGCAACGTTTATATGAACATGCCAAAATATTCAACCTTGTATAAACGACGACCAGCTAAAAAAAAATAATCTGCGAATATAAAACGGCCATGAAGAAGGTATTTCGACAATGGTATATTACGATCGCCGCAGTTCAATCGGGGAGGGAATCGCCACAGTTGCACAGGTAGAACAGGACCACCAATAAGAAGGAGACGCGAGGAGAACGAGAGAGAGAGAGAGAGAGACTACTCAGTCTTGTCGTCCTCAGCATCGCCGGACGACGAGGAGCTATCTCCATTTTCGGCATCGTCCTCGGAATCTGCAGCGGACGCAACAGGACGGAGATGTAGCAGAAAATTGTGAGATTTTCCATGCAAACATGTAAACAGAGAGGCAGAGACGGTTGATATCGTCGTACCATTCTTCTTAACTTCCTGGGACGGCACCACCCCCTCCTCGTCTCCTCCCTCTTCCCCGTTCTGCTCCTGTTGCTCGACATTCGCGCTCTCCAGCAGCTGCTTCTCTTTTTCCTCAGGTTCCAGCTGAAGCTCCTCCTCTTTCACGGAAGAAGAAGAAGGCACAGGAGGGAGAGAACCACCGCCGTCGTCGCCATCCCCGCCGCCTCCGCCGCTGTCACCAACGTCGTCGTCGGGCATCGAGTGATCCTCGTGATCGTCCGCTGGATGGTTAAGGGGGCGCTTCCGGGTGGGCATCTCCGCAAGACGGCTGCTCTTTCCACCTCACCCCGTGCTAGCAAATCCAGCTATTCCTTTCTCAGGCTCCCACACCGCAAAAAAGAACAGAGAAGATGCAAACTCTCCCTTCTCTCACCTTCTCCGGCGACCCAGATCCTCTCGGAGGCTTCTTCCCTCCGCAGCGCGTCCGCCCTCGAAGCCTCCCCCTCAGACTGGCCGGCGGGTAAACGGCTGCTGCATTTCCCCGCTTCTAACCAGAGAGCATGAGAAAGAGGGAGATAGAAAGAGAGAGAGAGAAGCAGAGCAACGAAGGGCCGTTGACCCCAGAAGACGAAGAGGAAGAGGAAGAGGAAGAGGAAGCGAAGGGGTAAAGAGGGTCTGAGAGAGGGGTCCTCGCCGGAGCGGGCAGCGGCGGGGTGGTGGCGGCGACGACGGGCTGAGGAAGACGCAACGAGTGGGGGGTCGGTTTTTTTGCTTTGGAGGAGCGGAAGGTAGACGCAGCTGACGAGGATGGGGCCTCGCCCGGTCCACGGGCAAAGAAAATTCAGGTATTTTATATAAAAACCCAATTTTAACATCTATATTACTCCCATACGCCCGACTGATGCATATATTAGGCTAAAACTGAGACAACGAGCAAGAATCTATTCAATTCCACTAGAGAAAATTCAAATTACTCTTATAATCTCTGGCCAAGTCTACCCACGCCCCAATTTGGGTTTAAAAAAATAAATTAAGGAATATATTTTTTTTTCTATATTTATTTATTATAACCAGAAATTGAGAGGATTTTCTATTAGTTTTTTTTATTGTAGAAAATAATAATAATGTGACAAAGCAAAGACTATGTTGACTTTTTTTCAACGTGTTGAATTCAGGCGTGATCTATACCATGTGGCTATGGTCTCCCAAGTGCCAATGTAACAAGCACCAACCCTTGTCTAGTGCGACAATCTTCTGAGCACTAGGACCTCTTTGTCTGGCATGAGGCCTTGTGTCCATAACTTCATTCCTCCAAGCAAGTGGCGTCATATCGAGCTTATGGCGGATTATTTATACCCAAAATGAGATATTATGGTGAAGAAATAAATCATCCAAGATGGTTTTTTAAAGAAATTAATATGTTTCTACACAGTGCCTCCTTACCCTTTTTGTTCTAGTTGAATGGGCCTATGATGAGTTGTAGAAATTCTAATTTGGGAAAACAAAAAATAAAAAAATTGGGTTTTCTTAAGCATAAGATTCTCACTTGGGAATTGTAGATAGAGCGAAGGTAATCTTTTGGGGCTTTCAGATAATATCTTATTCAAGGTGAAATAATGAGCATGTAAGAACATGAAGAGGTTTGGTCAAATCACAATCTTCTTCTTCATTGATTTTTTGCCTCTGAGTCAAGATAATTTTCTGTCCCAGAAAAAGATTCGTCAGTGTCTTAGCTGGCCCCATCTTTAGAACAGCCATTGCTGGTTCTATTGGTGAACAAGAAAGTGGAGCTTTTTTATAATAAAAAATGACCATTTGGGTCCCACATCAACAAACGGAGTTGACCCCCGCTTGATTCTGAGTCGATTCTGCACTAAAATCGGTGGATGTGGGCAAATTACAAGGAAAAAAAGAAGCATATACAGAATGGTAATTACTCTATAGGATCAGATCTAAGTGGTCCGGTCGCCGGCGAGGATGCCCAGATCATCGTGTGGTCCACCTTCCGCAAAAGTCGGCGGTCACATGGGCGAGATCGCCGGCGATCGACGCCGCCGGCGAGAGCTCCGGCGAAGGGGGAAGCAGCAGCAGTGGTCGCAGAGAGGAGGAGAGGAGGAAGACGACGGAGGATACAGATAGAACAGTCAAGGAGAGCTCGACATTCCATGGAGGAAACCCACGAGGCGGTCCATCATCTCCCCAGCGGCGGCAGTTCCGGGCTTGGTGAGGTGGAAAATGTGCTCCTCGCCGGAGGAGTGGAAGAGCTCCACCGGCCCTGGGAATCTGCTCTTCTGCAACGCCTCCAAGTAGCAGGCGCCCTGCTCCACCAGGAAGTCTTCCTCGGCCAGGCAGACCAGCACCCGCCGGCAGGCCAGTGTCGCCATGCTCGGAGCCCCCGGCACCGCAGGGTTCATGCAAGGCTCCTCCAGCCCCCTCGCTGCCGACGGGTAGGAGAGCCGCCAAAGTCTCTCGATCCACGCTGTCAGCGCCTCCGCTGGGCCGGCGATGCTCGGGCGGGACGCCGGGCGGAACCAGAAGTAGGGGTGCACCGCCACCAGCCCCTCGATCTTCAAGCCGGAGCTGAGGGTTTCCACGGCGGCGCGCATGGCCATGTTGTGGGCGATGTTCCCCCCGCAGCTGTCGCCGGCGAGGAAGACCCGGGTGAAGTCCCCGTACTCGGAGAGCCACGGCTCCGGCGGGGAGGCGGCTGCGGCGCCGCCGGCGTGAGCGGCGACCCAGGAGAGGGCCGCCCAGGAGTCGTCGTAGGCGGCGGGGAGCGGGTGCTCCGGTGCGCGGCGATACTCGACGGAGACGCAGAGGACGCGGGCAGCGGCGGCCAGGGAGTTGAGGTATTGGTGGTACGTGGGAGAAGCGGCGAACTCGACGAAGAAGGCACCGCCGTGGAAGTAGACGACGATGGGGAGCTTCTCGCCGGCGGCGGAGGAGGCCAGCGGCGGCGGAGGGAGGTAGAGGCGGGCGGAGACGCCGGTGGCGGAGACGATGGGAACGTCCTTGGAGGCGACGCCGGTGGCGGAGTCGACGGAGGGAGGGACGACGGCGGTCCCCATGAGCCGCTCTACGCGTCCGTCTTGGTAAACGTAGAACAACTGGGCGAAGTTCTCGGCCACCTCGCCGCCGCTGCCGTCCCCATGCATCGTCATGGCCGGAGAACCGACGGAAGAAAGGGCAAGGCGGGTGCCCTTGTTACGTCGCCATACGCCTTGCCGGTGCCCTTGTTATAACGTCGAATCGATGATGCTGGCGGAGGCTCACCTCCCCCACATGCACCGACCCACCCGGTGTGCATTGATTAGTGACCTCCCATTCCCTCATCTTCTGCTGGTGCTTATTTGTGACTTGGTCTATTCTATAAAAAAAAGAGGTTATGGACTCCTACTCTGTAATAGTGGATCATCCTCCTCTAGATGCAGATCTATGGGCTTAGTATTTTCGAGCAAAAGTCTTTTGTTACCCGGTAAAGCCCTTCATTTCATCCTTGCACTATGTTATGTTCGTGGTTAAATTGTGAGTGTCTTGATGTCATGTTTGATAGCGTCGTCGCTTGTTTATAGCACAGGGTTTATAGCATAGAGGAGTTAGTAATGTCTAGATACACCATATGGCAGACCGGAGAGAGGAAAACTGGCGGATGGCCAATAACTTCGGTAGATATTTATGTGCTAGTTAGAGTAAATATCATTTGGTACGATGGTATCAACAATTATTTAATGGCTCATGTTTGTTAGTACTAGAAGATCATGATAGTGTCCACAACTATGCACAGTTAGATCTAAGAGTGTGTACCATGTGGTCTTTTTGAGATTAGCGTAAGCACAAGGAATGAGTTGCCATGAGAATCGTAGTTCATGATAGAAAAGTTATAAATCTTACATTATTGTGACAGAATAGTAAATATAAAACTTATTCTTCAAATTATTTAATCACTCTATTTATGCACGTTTCTTCTATTTTACATTTTCATAAATTAAAATTGTTAATCTTTCCTACCTAATCACATTAACCAATATATTAATATCTTGTAGTCTGCTATGATGTGTAGATATCCTTAATTTCGACACTTATATTGAAAGTTTTATTTATGAATTATTTTCTAATGATTTATTGAATATCAATTGAATTGTTTATATATCATGATTTATATCATATATGGAACATATTTGAAAAACATTATATATATATATATATATTGATGATGATTGGTACAATTCTATGGCTAACAATGAATTCAATGAGTTACATTTTTTAGATATTTTTTTATGTTGAAATAATAAAATATAATATTATCATAATATAAGTGCAGAATAACATGTGTGACAAAGTTTCACGTATATTCCTAAAAATAAAATTATCTGTGGAATTTGAATGTGGCACTTGAGCATTATGAAAATAAAAGCTTTAGAATGGAGAGCATTTGAAATATCAAAGAAAATACACTGTTGAAAATACTCAAGAAACAAGCTATGCAAAGGTAGAAAAAATGATGGCCAAAATATTTGAACATCATACGGATCAAAACATGGGTGAAATTTGAAATTGAGATCACTATGATGACACTGTAGAAAGCTAATCAAATACTTAGAGCAAAATCACACGATCAGTGACTGAAGCATGATTCAATCTCCGATCTTACATGACGGCTGAGTTGAACCATTTGGATGAAGCTATCGAAGAAACATAGAGTCTTTACCATGTAACTTGTACAGCAACACATAAGAATCTTATGTGGAGAAAACAACCAATTTCAACTCAATCTCAAAAATAAAAGTAACCATTGAAGTATCACAAATCTCTAGAAAGAAGCTTTGAAGATCATTTATGGGATGTACACATGTTTTGAAGTAAGAAATAACCAAAGGTCGGTCTCATGTGCCCTAGACAGTAACACGTCACTTGAATATGTGGAGAAAATGATGAGCTCGATGATTATATTTCAGCTTGACATTATAGACAAAGATGTTTGTTGATTAGTTGAAAATCTTCAAACACATTATCAAATACAATCTATATGATAACAGAAAGATTGGAATTGAAGCATGACCGAAAGTCAAAATTGTGAATTCTCAATGGTAACTCGTTAGTAAAATATGTGGACTAAAGATAAGTTAAATGACCACCACTAGGTAAGACTCTAAAAGAGAAATCATTTGTTAATCAGTTACAAATCTCCAAATGAAATATCATGAATAACAAACTCAATAATAAAAAATTTGTACTGTTAAGCAACTATAGGTCATCGGTACACTGGTGGAACAATGAGAAGATTTTCAAACTCATATAATTATTTTCAAATGCTGAAATGATAGAGATACATTAGAGTATAAAGAGAACAAACTAAAGGTGAATCAAGATTAATGTTCAATGAAATTTTTTTCATCAACATCATTCACTCAAGTTCAAGAAGAAGATCTTATTCAATTCTCTACAACAAATCAATTACGTGTCTCAAAGAGTTAATCAAAGCTTCATCCTGCTCGCTCATCTGCAATGATATATGAATCAACCAACTGAATTGAAGGTTGTCTCTCTCCATCAAATCCTAAGGTGATTTAGGTGGTGAGTGGAGATAAAATAGGACCAAGGCATGAGATGTTGAAAGTTGAAAATTGCCCATTGAGAGGGTTGTTCTTTGATGATAATTTTATATAATGACTTAGGCACAAAGTGTTGAGAGTTAATATCTACTCGTGAAAGGTGAGATCTTTGTCAAGATCAAATAGTGGTGATTGGGGGCTTATCTTGTGAAATCAGTTGTATTTCTAGATGAAAATAGTGAAATGTAATAGTTAAATCCTCTAGGTTTTGATGTAACTTAGTGAAGAATGAACTAGTATAAAATTCTCTATATTTCTCAAAGTCATGAGTGAGAGAGAAAGAGATCATAGTGTTCCCATGATAAAGGAGAAATGACTAAGGTAAATATGCATAAAGATCTTAAAAAATGTTATAAAGTATGTGTTGACACATATAGATACAGACAAAATACAAAAGTACAACAGGAAAACATAAGAGATCCAATTTACCCCACCTCTTAGTATTTCACTTAGCCACACTAAATCCAACAATAAAAAAGATGATCAAGAAAGTGATATAGAAGGAAAGTATTTTAGGAAGAGACATTAATTCAAGCCCATGAGTTAGCATAGGAACTATTAAATTAAACTTGAAAGAGAAAATAAAGATTTTCTCTAAGAGAGCTAACATGTAAGACATTCTAAAATGACTCGACTGTGCTAGAATACCTCTAACCAACTGCAAAATATCCTATATGATTGCTTGTTGATATGTGTATACTTAGTCAAAAGTTGGTAGTTCATTAAGCTGACCTTCTAGATTGATATGCACTTCAACATAGGGTTGAGCTAAAAGATATGTAACTATTCAACGCTTATTCATTTGTATTGTAATAGCTAAGTTTCTGAACTCTATAAAAAGTATATCATAATTTGTTTTTAAAATATACACCTCAACAATGCATTTAGTTTGATTAGTTTGTGCCAAAATTCTACATCCATGTACAGTGATACCAAAGCTTCAAATATTTAAACCCTTATAAAATCATGAAAGTTCATCCGTTTGCCTTAAGATTGATTTTTTTAGTCTTGCATCATTATTTCTCTACAAATACACTCTTAGGGTGTTGGTAAAAAAAGAAAAAAAAGGTGAGTAAGTATCTTAGTGCCTAATGGAGAGATAGACATGTTTGTTCTGTTAAGAGGATTTATTACCTCCATAATTTTTGTGTTATTCTATGAGAGAGAATAATGAAAACCTAGAGAATGAACAATTGGTACGTTTATGTAAGTCAAGGTAGGTTGAATGAGTATAAATAATGTACTTATCTTTAATTTTTATTTAGTGTGTCAACTATGTTAGGTTTATGGATTTTGATGTTGAGAATTAATAACATAAAAGTACAAAAAAAATTCTCTAAAATATGTTTTAATATACTAACTTGAGAATAAAGATCTCATTCTTTACTGTGAAAATCTATATTTTTAGACATGATGTAAAGAAAAGAGATATCAAAAAATACATGTAAGATGATAAATTGAATTAAGAAAATATGATAACCTTTAAAAGGAAAATATAAGGACAAAGAAAAATGCTTAAACTCATATGTTGACAGACTTAAAGATAGATTGTTTGTTGACCAAGAAAATGTTGTGATGACTCATCTAAGTATAAAGAGAGAGCTAGTTTGTCGAACTATGCATCAACCTAGTAAAAAAATACAAAATTTAAAGAAAGAAGAAAGCAAAGATTCTCTAAGGAATCAGAAATGTATGACATGAAAGAAAATTTATAACACATGACACAATATCGAAAAAAGGTGGCGCACCTTGAAAAGTATTGCCTTGACATGTCTACATAATTGTACTGACCTAGAAAATCTTTGACCAATCAATGACATTTGAGTTCCAATTGTTGAAATTTTGGGCTGTATAGCAACGTAATAAGTGTTTATTATTATGAGTTAATAATAGTTAAAATATTTATTTTATGAATTAAGTCATGAAAAATATACACTTATTTGTTTTAAATAGTGAAAATGGGTATTTATCTGATTAATGTGATTTTATGTGAATTTATATAATTTTTATATTTATGTTTTTTAGATAAAACAAAGAAAAATAAATAAATAGAAAAAAATAGGAAAAAAGGAGGCACCTACTGGCTAGCTAGGGGGGCCACGAGCTAGGGGCTCAAGTGGCTAAGGAACCATGCATAACACATGTGCATTACTCCCCTTCCACATCACTAGGGGCCGACCAGGCATAGGGCAAAGAGTGTTCATACATAGGTGTGTATATGGGGGCAAACCACCTAATTTTATGGGGGCCTCTCCTAGGGGGTCGTAGCCATTATGATTTTAGGAGATGACACTTGACTAAGGACATGGTATAAATATATATTCATCCCAAACATAAGGAAACAATCGATGTGGGACTAAACCCATGCCGATGCTAACTAGTGTGTTTAAGTATTTTAATACCAAAAATACCCTTTCATTCTAAGAAGAAAATGTGCCCATTATGTCACTAGGTCAAGGGTATGTGGGTAATTTTTTAACCTTCTCTCACTCAGTTAGATGACTTATGAGGGTTCAAATCCCACCACAACTAAAATTCATGTTTTTATTTGCTTAAATCGTGATTTTTTTACAAAGCATTGATCAATTATTAAGTTGTTGGAATCGTTCGATCATCAATGAAAATGTCATCAACGTGATTTGTGGAGTGTGGTTACCAACTGATGAAGGATTATAGATGAAAATATCACAAATTTATTGAAGAAATCATTTCTAATTAATCGACAAACACACCGTTGTCGAGAATATGATGGTCTGCCGAGAGATGAGTTATCACCTCTCTAGAGCAAACTGAATGTAATATGAGCCCCTTCTCACTACATGAATATGAAGATGAACCTCTCTAAGAGGCTCTCAACTCATCTTTGTTAAGTGAAAGTTGTTAGAGATTCAAACACTATCAAACTTCTATTATAGTAGGTGACAGCCGCTAGAGATGCTTCATCGATCTATTTCATTAATTTCTAAACTTCACAAGAAGATTTAGAGATTACCTACTGATAATAGTCTATTTATAATATATAATTTAGTTTATGCATATAGTTTGATTATTTATAGCAAACATAATGCCTTGAATTCAATGTAAGACACCATTATTATTATTTGATTAACTTCTATGTAAGAGGCATGATTTATACTTGAAAATGTGATTTACAAACTTAACCCATTATACATTTGAAAATGTGTTTATGCATAGAAATATATTTTTATATGGACTAATGGTTGAAAATTGGTTTAAACATATATAAAGTAGTGAACAAGATTTGAATATCTTTTGAAATTTATTTAGATGATATTTCAGAATTTTAGAAGGATGAAAGAGAAGGGTCTTATTTCTTATGGACTTATGTCTAAGTTGTATTAATGAGAGGGACGTTTGATATTTCGAAAGGCGTCACTTTATCTCACGTGAGATTAAGTGATGAAAAACCTTTCAAAATATGTCATGTGGGTCCCTTTTGAGCATCTTTCTACTCAATGAAAATCAATTGCAGGAAATGGAGAAGGAGAACATGGTGTACCAAATCAAAATAGCCGAAGGAGGGAAGGATGGCTAACCTGATTTTTAGAAATTGTAACTCATCTCAACTGTTCATGAGGCTTTGCAAGAGGAGGCTGATAGATGGGAGAAGGGAAACCTTCAGAACAACCATCTATATATACTCTTTTCCATCACTAAATTTAGGACAATTCATTTGCTACAAAGGAGACACCAACAAACTTGTAGAACCTTTTAGATCCTTTCTTGAGAGGAATATTCTTGTTTGAGGTTTCCTTTAGAAGGTTTTCAAACCCCTAAAAAAAGTCTACTGTCTCCTTTTCTCTTCGCTCTAGATAAAAATATTTGGAATCTATTTTCTACCTTTTTCATCTCACAAAATATAGTGAAATTCTCACCTTCTTAAAGTATAGTTGGAGAGCAATCATTTGTGGATTCCAGCACATCTTAGTGAGCACCATCGTGCGACGTACAACCTGCTCAAGCTTGTGGTAGGTGATGGCTACCATAACACAAAATTTCTAACTATCCTCATGATCGACCCAGATATTACCAATATTTCATCCAATAGTTTATGTAAATTTTTCACTTATAAATTTTAAACTTGATCTACCTAGACTTTAATTACAACGATAGTTTGTGGAGATCACCCACATTGTGCATGTCTAAGAGAGCTTTTGGGGCCATGGACATTGCATGAAAATCCTTTCAAACAATCAAAATTTTGACGATTGCCGTCATTGTGCCAAAATATTATCTTTCATATTTTAAACTTAATTATTCTTTAAATTAGTATGATTTTATGTGATTTCAAGTTTCAAAATTCTTTTTTAGTCAATTATAATTGTTTTAACTTTTACAAATCTTAATTTGATCAATTAAATCTTATAATTATTTATGTAAGAATCATCAAGTTAAAGTTAGTTTTTGTCCGAGTCATGTTCGTCAAAGCATTGACATCATCTTGACATTAGCATCTGTTTTTTTTTCATAAATTTTTAAATAGATTTCTCTTCATCATTTAGTCTAAAAATCATAAAATAATTATCTACATTGAGAAAATTTTGAAAATTTTACCTCATATTATTTTACATCCTCTATTTCAAAGTTTTTCATTGTTTTTGGAGCCTTTTTATCAAATTATAATTGATATACTCGTAATCTAATACTTCTAAAAAATTTAAATTAATATTTTCTAGTTTTATAAATTTTAAATTGAAGTGATTTATTATTCAATGATTAAGTTATATTATATACCACTAAAATAAGTTTTTAGACAATGCATCGATGTTATATTGAATACTTCTACTCATTTTGAAATTACTAATCAAAGTTTTATTGGAAGAGTAACCCCACCACAAGTTTTTTTAAGCATTTAAACATCCTAAAAATTAACAAACCTCATCTTCTCAGCACAAAAAATCAGTTTACAAGTCATTGAGTGCTTGTAACAAAGGTAGAAAAGGTAAGCTAATACATCCATACCTAGTGCAAGGTGATAGACTTGTAAAATATATTGTGTAAGAGATTTATTGATTATGCTGATTTTAATTATAATTCTTCAAGGGAGAATAGTGAAAACAATGGGTAGAAAACCTTGGAAGGTGATTTTAATGTAAGGTAGGCTGAACACATGATAAACTTAGTATTTTTTGCATTCTAATACTTAGTATGTTGACCCAAAGTGTTGATTGACCCAAGGTGTTGACCTAGTTAAGTCAACCTAACCTATTTTGACTAAATGAGTTGACCCTAGCTGATATGTACCAACCCAACCCAAACAATGTTGGTCCCAACTTGTGTATTTGAACTTAAGTCTTTGTAGGCTTACTTAGTAGATAACTATGAAAACATATTTTAAAAATATAAACATGCGAAAATTAGTTAGATAATTAATCCACCCTCCTTTCTAGTACTCGATCTAGTCTATTTCAGGACTACCATACTTGACCCAATCAACCTAACATGTATTGACTTTTGTGTTGTCTCACCTAGCACAAGATAAGAAGAAATGTCTCAAAGTAGGACATTTTTTCAAAGAGTTAATCAACCCTTCCCCCTCTTAGTCTACATAGGGACCAAATCTTACAAGACATACATTCATGGAGGAGGTGCTTATGAAAAGTCAATGCTAGATAGAATGCTCATTGTTGGGATGATATTATGCTTTAGAAGACAAGGTCAACTATTTCAAATATTAGCTTCACTGTCATCATCTAATTAGAGTATATTTTTACATAAATTACAAGGCTTTTCATCATATTAAATTTATTTTGACATCTTTGGCAAACCGAAAATGATTCAAGCCACCAAATGCATATCAAAATCTGCTAAATTTAATGAGCTAAAATGACTTATGGTTAATTTTGGTTAATTTTGGGCGATGTGAAGAGGGGGCTGTTCATCCAAGTTACATATACACTTTTGATTTGAAATCAGTCGAAGCTAGCTGAATGAAAATGAACATTACCAACAATAGTTCTTAAATAAATTAGACATTCTTGAGCTTTACCACTTTTAAGATTTTTAATCGGCTCTCCCAAGGCTGAGAAACATACACGTAATCATCCTTTTAGTAGTGAATGGTACTTCGTCTTTTCTCCCAATTAATTTGAACACTTATGGCCCGAATTTATATTATTGATGACAAAGACAATTGCATTTAAAATCCTCCAAATAATTCCCGGTCCACGGATATTTAGAAAGGTCAACGGACGTGGGGAGTTATTAACCACGGTGAATTGGAATGGATTCTACAGTGAGCTTGACTTTTCACCGAGGAAAGCGGCGACTCGTTCCATCATCTCGTTGGCCGTGTCGCAGTCGGGCTTGAGGAGGTGGAAGATGTGCCCCTCCCCCTCCGACTCGAGCTTCTCCAATATCCCTCTGAATCCGCTCCTCTCCAGCGCCTCGTAGTAGCGGCGCCCTAAATCTCGTAACAGGTCCTTCTCCGCCAGGCAAACCAGCACCCGCCGGCAGGCCAGCGCCGCCAGGCACGGCGCCCCCGCCGCCCCCGGGTTCAGGCAAGGCTCCTCCAGCCCCCTCGCCGCCGACGGGTAGAGGAAGCTCCATGACGCCTCGAAGGTGGCCTCAAAGGAATCTCCGCTGGCCGAGGTCTCGCTGGCCGCCGGTGAGAACCAGAATAACGGGTGTACCGCCACCAGCCCCTCGATCTTCAAGCCGGAGCTGAGGGTCTCCACGGCGGCGCGCATGGCCATGTTGTGGGCGATGTTCCCCCCGCAGCTGTCGCCGGCGAGGAAGACCCGGGTGAAGTCCCCGTACTCGGAGAGCCACGGCTCCGGCGGGGAGGCGGCTGCGGCGCCGCCGGCGTGAGCGGCGACCCAGGAGAGGGCCGCCCAGGAGTCGTCGTAGGCGGCGGGGAGCGGGTGCTCCGGTGCGCGGCGATACTCGACGGAGACGCAGAGGACGCGGGCAGCGGCGGCCAGGGAGTTGAGGTAGTGGTGGTACGTGGGAGAAGCGGCGGACTCGATGCAGAAGCCGCCGCCGTGGAAGTAGACGACGATGGGGAGCTTCTCGCCGGCGGCAGAGGAGGCCGGCGGCGGCGGAGGGAGGTAGAGGCGGGCGGAGACGCCGGTGGCGGAGACGATGGGGACGTCCTTGGAGGCGACGCCGGTGGCGGAGTCGATGGAGGGAGGGACGGTATCCGTCCCCTTGAGGCGCCTTACGCTGCCGTCTCTACGGCGGCGGAGGTAGGGGAATCCGGTCACCGCCTCCTCGCCGTCGCCGTCGTCGGCCGTCGCCATGGTGGGAGATCATCTGGAGTCTTCTCAAAAGAGTGCCTCGGGTTGAGAAATTCTCCTGGTTAAGGATAAGATCGTCGGTGAAATGTAGGAAAATACTAAACTAGCCCCATTTTTTAGAAGGAGAACAAGGGTTATATCCGTCAATTCAGAGGATCCACTACTCTTGTCAGCCGAAATTATGTTTTCCCCCTCAAAGTTTAATAAAATGTCGAAAGGTGCCCCAAATGTGAAAAATGTCGTTGGCTGGGTCCACGCGATATGGATAGGAAGATAATATATAAGGGTTTATAGGGAAATGAAAATATTCACTCTACCGGATCTTTCTTAACTAATTATTATTTCCTCTTGGATGTCGTGTTTGACGGGCCGTTGACTTGATGTGTCAAATGATGCCACGTGGCGAAAATAAGTGGGAAACCGTTGCGCAGATGGGCACATGCCCGCACGTGCGATTCAAGGTGGCGCCGCCGGCCACGCCGCCGCACAAGGCGGTGACAGCGGCACGACGGCGGTGGGGGCTCCATTTTCTGGTCGCCAGACTTAAATCTTTTAAATATGCCACTCAATCTCGAGTTCTACTCTCGAGAAAGAAGTAATTTCGTACGGAAAATATGGAGACGAAAGGAAATATAAAAAGAGTGAGGTTCAATGACGTAGGAACAAATATTAATGGGGCTAAACGGAAACGTAGCTGCCCTTCCACCCCATAACCAGAGTCTTCCTCCTGTCTTCAGTATGGTCTGGTCTGCCGCTCGTCTCCTTGTCGTCGTCGTCGTCTCCGTGGGATTCAATGGCTCCATGGCAGATGCGGAGGGGAAGCATTAACGCCATGGAATTGACGTCTTTAAACTCGGTTTTGATTTATCACCTACTGAGCCATGGCTAATCAGAGAGAAGGGAGGGTGGGGGGAAGAGAGATAGAGATTGATAGCGAGAGAGAGAGAGAGAGAGAGGGGGACGGGGCGGAGGGAGTGGTGGAAGGTGGACTAAGAGTTCATATTGGGCAGATTGGGGAGCAATGCAGAAAAGGGTGATGGTTCTTTTGGGGATTGGGGTCCTGCGGCGAGGGCACTAGGATTCGCCGTGGGCAAGGAGGAGGAGGGATAGAGGGGGGATGATGCCGCATCTTCACCTTCTCCTTGTCCGGCCTCCGTTGGCGCTGTTGCTGTTCCTCGCGGCTTCAACGACGACCACCAGGTTCTGCGGAGCTGCCAGGGGTGCGGACTTGTCTCCACTTCGTTACCCTGTTTCAGTCGTCTATTGATTTTGATTGTTCCCTACGGCGAAATTGCTTCATTTGTTCCTAGTCTTCGGACGATTCGTTGTTCCTCTCTCTGGGTCTCTTCAGCAGGCACACTCACCTTCTTTTTTCATGTGGACGGCGATACTTTGGTGCTTTTTCTTTAAGTAGGCTAGAACTGTTGGTGAACGAGAACAGTTGTCTGGGCTGGTATCTGTCGATTTCAAGCGTAATTATGGGATTGCATGGGTACCATGAATTTTTCTCTTATTTTCTGTCTGTGATTATTTTTTGGAGACGATGTCACCCACTGCCCCAATTTTAAGAAACAAAAAATCGTTCTAAAAAATTGTAGCTGGGGAATAATCGTCAAGGGCCACATACTATTTCACTAGCTGCATTCCCTTCCACTAAAAGCCTTATTATCCCGTGTAAGCCAAATACCATTTCGAACGTAGGATGGCTACAACTTTGTTGTTCTATATATCTTGGATGAGCTTCTCTGATTTATGATATCTAAGTCCTCTACTGAACTAGCTGCTTTTGACTTCAGTCAATGGGTTTCATCTGTTTGGACCAATGGAAGGTTTTTGTGCTTCTGAGAGCATCCGGTTCACCTAGCTTTTCTTGATGCAACTCTTCTCTGACAACAATGATTTCTTATCATTTCCGGAATAGCTAATTTGAATTTTTTATCTTAAGTGATAAATTAACCCGTTTCTTCCCTTTTATCAGATGTTGAATTTGGAAATCTTACATATTCTTGTAGTTTAATGAAACAAAATCTGCATAAGTGGAAATGATGAAAGATTCTGAATATGAATATTCTCAAGGTTTTACTTGGATGCAATTTTCATTAATGTTCATCTTTTATTGGCACTTATTTCATTCCGATTTATTTTATTGGAAGCAATTATTATTTTTATTTTGTGCCTTTGGTTCTACTTGTTTGATTGTAACACACTTCTAGTCACCCACCTGATTAAATAGTATTTCTAATAAGCTTAGTTACCTTCTGTGCAGAGCCATTTGCTCTTCGGGTGAGCTGTGGGGCTCGTGATGATATTCGCACTCTGCCAGCTAATACCTTATGGCACAAGGATTTTGCCTACACCGGTGGAAGAGTGGGAAATGTGTCCCATCCCAGTCCTAATGCTCCTCCGCTGAAAACACTTAGATATTTTCCTCTTTCTGATGGCCCCGAGAACTGCTATCACATCAGCAACATTCCACTGGGGCACTATTCGGTGAGATTCTTCTTTGCATTGGCCGCTGAACCCAATGCCCAGAACGAGCCTCTCTTTGATGTTTCCATTGAAGGAACTCAAATTTATTCCTTGAGGTCTGGTTGGAGCACGATAGCTGAGGAGTCATTTGTTGAAGCCCTGATATTTGCCACAGACAGCTTAGTCTCCTGTTGTTTCCACAGCACTGGTCATGGGGACCCTTCAATACTTTCCATCGAAATTCTTCAAGTTGATGAGAGTGCGTACTACCTCGGTCAATCATGGGGAAAGGAAATGGTTCTCAGGACTGTTAGAAGGTTGTCATGTGGTTCTCGAAAGGTAGCGTTTGATGAAGACTACAATGGCAACCATTGGGGTGGGGACAGGTTCTGGACTGCCATCAAAGGTTTTGACGAAAAGTCTGACCAATCTATATCCACAGAAAACAAAATTTCTGGAGCATCAATCGCACCCAATTTTTATCCTGAGAAACTCTACCAATCAGCGATTGTCAGCAGCGACAGTCATTCTCAAATGTCATTTCAAATGGAGGTGGATCCCAACAAAAATTATTCACTGTGGCTTCATTTTGCTGAGATTGATCCCGTGGTTACCCGTCAAGGCCAGAGGGTTTTTGACATACTTATAAATGATGATATCGCCTTTAAGAATGTAGACATTGTCCGCATGACTGGGAAACCCAACACTGTTCTAGTGCTCAATAAAACTGTTGCAGTGAGGGGCAGGACTCTGACCATTGCTTTTCATCCTGCAAAAGGAAGCCTTGCCATCATCAATGCAATTGAGGTCTTTGAAGTTATTCCTGCAGAGTTTAAAACACTAACCGAAGAAGGTGTGCATATTTTTAGTCATTTTGGTCATGATATGTTATGTATTACTGTTAGAATTGTTGAGTCATTCAACTCAAAAAAAAATGGCAACAGGTGGAGTAGGTCTGCCTTTATAATTATGTTTTTATCTTTAATAACTAATACTATACTATTCTTAATGATTACCATCTTCAGTAAATGGGAATTTTGGGGAGCCTGCATTGGTTAATCATCTTGCTTGTTCTCTGCACAAAGTTCAGTGAATATGAATGTGTGTACCTAATGGTGTGTACTCAATTCACTGAACGAGGCATAACAGAAGATGATTGGTTCAATGAACAAGTCTATTGGGCGTGTCCACTTGAATTCTCGAAGATCTGGGTCCTTGTGCCAAGGGTCTAGATGA
The DNA here is from genome assembly GCA_902729315.2 of Spirodela intermedia. NCBI lineage: Eukaryota > Viridiplantae > Streptophyta > Magnoliopsida > Alismatales > Araceae > Spirodela > Spirodela intermedia. Next base: position 2,156,633 of record LR746267.1, on the reverse strand, counting down.
TACCTTGAAAACTATAGCCCAACTGGTTATGATTCTCAGAAAAAAATAACCATCTTGCTTTTCTTAATTCATGGTATTTCAGTGGTTTTGAATGAGGATCTACCCCTTCCTCTGTGAATCCGCTTTCTTTTCTCTGTTCAATTATGAACACTTGGGACTTGAAAATAAAGGAGATTCAAATTCAATTGAACTCTTAATCTCTTCAATCCATCAAAAAAAGTGTTGTCATTCATTTTTTGGATATTGGTTACTCATATTTTGAATTGTGTGACAGTCGGAGCTTTGGAAATTCTAAAGAATGCTTTGGGGCTTCCACTTCGCTTTGGATGGAATGGAGATCCATGCGTTCCGCAGCAGCATCCATGGAGTGGGGTAGACTGCCAATTTGACAGAAGAAGTGCCAAATGGGTTATAGATGGACTGTAATTACTTAAAACTTACAAAATCAAGCATGCAAGCTTGTTGCTTCGTTTTATTTCTTTGAGTCATCTGCTTTCTCCAATTATGAAAACCTATAATTATTTCCCTTTTGTAGCTCTCCAAAATTATAGTCTCCCTCTTCAGCACATGAATTGGGCTTTTACAGTGAATATAAAACACTCTTCAAGAATGATATGATTTAGGTGATGTTACATGCTTGCTAAAGGGAAAGGTGATAAATACTGATGCCACATTAAAATCCAGAACTGTCTGTCCCGGTTGCCTTTTATTTTGTTTATGTTGACCTTGTAAAATAATGATTTAATAACAAAGGGCATGCCTTTTAGGGTAAAAGTTTTTCCACAGAAGATATCAAGTGAAAATCGACATATGAACATCTATGCACTAATTTGCATCATTGTAGCTTTGCTGGTCTGAAAAATGTTTAAATTCTTGAGAAAGAGTTTATATTTTCAGGTTTCGATGTCCTTAATTTTCATTTTTGTGTTGGCCACCGGAAGAATACTAGTGCTCTCCCCTTCACTGACTAATGAGTACCTTCCAGTGAACAGTGATAGGTGTTAGTAAATGAAGACCAGCAAGAACTTGTCAAGTTTATTATGGTTAGCAAGTAATGAATTTTTGGCTACCTTTAGATGGTCGTAGGTGCCTTTATTTTTGGCTTTTTCGAATGACTGAGTATGTATCAGTGCTCATGACAACTGTGATGGTAACTTGTGCCATTTAGCAGTATCGACCATTTTTCTTTGCTGAGTTCATTAACATTTATGATGGTGATGGGTTACAAAATCAGAAAAGAATAATTGATCAAAATCATGGAAACTGTGATTGGTTAAATATTTTATGAAATGGAGATCTCGTCAATCGCATTTTTGAAACTCATTGAAGAGATGGAGCTGCAATTGTAGACCGAGAAATCGAATGATGGAAAAGAAAGAAAGTTGGCTGCATTAGAATGTTGTCAATGATTCAACTATCTCTGGCTATATCAACCTTTTTTGTTGTAGAACTGACCCAGAGTATTCAAGCTTTTATACAACAGATGGAAACATTGAGATGATGTAACGAGCAAAGATTAATTTTTGAAGTGATATGAATAAAATCTTATGACTATGGATTTTGTTGTAGAGATGGGTGGTGGGGTTTTGGTTAGTTGGAACAACATGTGAATCTCCTGTAGTGAAAAAGAGTCTTCCTGATCTAAAGTTCTAGATTCATTGGCATGTGCTGAGTGGTTACCTTCTTTTATCTTGTAGAAATGAAATGAAATTCTCAGTTGATAATGCCACAGATGAAAATTGGATCTGGAGAGGAAATCAACCATACTGTGCATTACCATTTAATGAGAACTTTTGACTAGAACTTGTGGAAAGTGATATGGCTCGTCATCTGTCCTTCCTTTCTGTCGATGTAAATGATAAAAAACTGTTGATACTTGTGAATAGGACCTAGCATCATTTAAATTTCACTGACAGGGCCAAATGAAGGTGTATTTATATGACCACATCTAGAAATTATTCTTTTGAATTTTCATTTCTGGTTGATTTAATTTGGAAGCTGTCGCGGCTCTCATTGCCTTGATTCACTATGTTTTATTTGTAGCAGAACCTAATTTGTTTTTTGGTTTTTCCCTATGTGCAGTGGTCTTGACAACCAAGGTTTAAGAGGATTTCTACCAAGTGGGATATCTAAATTGCGTCATCTGCAGACCATGTAAGTTGATGAGCTTTTTGTTAATATCTGTGTTTCGGGCAGTTTTCCAATGGCAGCTTACTGGGACTGTGCAGATACTTAAACAGATAAAATATAGAAATAAATACGTGCATTTCTTTTATCATCCTTCAGGTTTAGCTGATGTATTCTGCTTTATTTCTTAAGGTTATAATACCATCTGGCTTAAGTTCCCAGAATCTGGGTCTGTGACTGCTTCCCATGTGTTCCTTTTCTTTCTGGTACCTAGAGTTCTAATCTCCCATTGGGTTGTGATCGGTCACTAGCCAACACTCTCTTGCCCCACCAACCTCAAGCTGGCGGCCTCATTCCCAACGGGGTCGCAAGTGAAGATCGTTTTACCACAACAGTCTACCAGATACTCATTTGTAGTTCTTTTTAGACAGTTGATTACAGTTGGTTCGATATCGTTATATACACTTGTTAGAGGCTCATAATCAGTTGTCGGGAACCTTTATCACTCTCTTTGATGTTATTGCTTCTCTAAAGTTTTTCTGATTCTAGGTCTCAATGCCTGTAATTCCATACTTGCAGACAAAAAACACAATTTATGGTGTTGGATAGGGCTAAATACACTAAAATACGGAGTGCTTAGTGACTTGATTGTGGTTTTGGTTTATGGGCTAGTAACAAAGTAATTGCTTGCGAATGGGGAAATGTTACTTGTAATCTTAGGATTATTACTTGTAGAGTCTCGAATATTTATCCTTTTTTTTAGGTCTGTTGGTTCCACAAGGTCTGATATGCGTTTAGAGAGTGCTAGGTAGATTGGTAGGTTAATAGTCTTGGTGAAGCACAGAAGGTTATTCTGTTTGGCTTTATTGTCTGTCCTATGTAATAATGTGGATCTCCAATAGAAGGTAGATGTCTTTTCTGCTGTGAAAGAAGTTGTTCACAAGATTAAATAAGACTGTTGAGAATTGAGGTGTTTTGGATGGGAATTGCACTATCTCAATCTGTGGACAGTAAAATTCTGTGTAGAAGGTCATAGATGTTGTCAAATTTCTTTTGTCATTATTGAATACTGAATTGGTCTATTCAGATCCTAGGGGACCAATTCGACGAAACTTGTTATCGTCGTTTTTCTTAATGGGGACGATGTAGGTGATGGCTGGCTGATCCTTTTTTGTCAAAGTGCTATTCTTAGCAATATTTGGCTGGTTCTTGCCTCGTAGATCTAGCATGAAATCCTGGTTAATGTGCGTAATTGGCTTGACCCAGGTGGAAGAAAGAACACAATTTCGGCTAACATTCTCAGAGGTTATGTTCCCGAATTCCCCAGTACATTTACTGTCTGCATCTGATCTAATGTGGAGACTGGGCATTCTCATCAAAAAAGCTTAACACGTTTCTCTGAGTGGAAATGCAGCATCCTATTCGACTGTGAGTGGTTGTATTTTGTAGTTCTGTAGAAATTATGACTTTTCTGTGTTCCGAGGTGAACACTTTAGAGATGATAGAATTGATGATTGTTGGGATCAGAAAATCCTCTGTAGTAAAAAGTTTTGAGCGACGAGAAAAGGGACAAGAAGAAAAAATGGCTTACTCCCAAGATTTCTAATAGTACACTCAACACAAGAGTTAACTGTCACACGGTGGACATAAGGGGTGTCACACAAACTCTAGGAGTAGCAACTAGTCCCCATATAACTCCACAATGATTGTTGGACCAGGACATAAGAGGAAGTGGATTGTGTGACATTCAACTTGCTAAACAGGATGAGAACTCGGCTAATGCATATTGGATGTATTGTTCACCAAGTCAGAGTACTCCACAAGAAGAGGGTGTTTGGGTTATTTGGCTGGAAAGTTTTCTATCTCTGCTTGTTGGTTTGACTTCATCGAAGTCATGTGTGAGTTGACGATGAGCCTTGTGGTTGGGAAAGAAAAGGAAAAGAGAAAGCTGATCTTCTAAAACGCATGTTTATATGGAAGAGATTTTCATAAAATGGGTGTCATGCTTTATTTGACGAAGATTTATCTTCCCAGTTCACATTTGTTAATGGTGCCTCGCTGGTTTTAGACACGCAGAAATGGTTAAGGATGCTGTTGTTTCTGTAAATATCACGAATAATTTATAATAGGCCCGAAATTAAGCTTATGTGTCTATGGGAATGAAAATTTTACTTTGATCATTTCAGGCTTCACCTCTTAAGGGCAGACAATCTTAGACGATTTACTAAAAACCGTTTCCTTAATGCCTTCTTTACTTATATTTCTTTTTTACACCACTGAATTTAATATTTCTGTTCAATAAAGCATCGAAATTATTTTTAAAAATATAATAATGAATTAATTAGATTCTCTGATCAGTTGGATAGGGATGGTTGCCTTTTTAGGTATGAAAGCTTGCTGGTTGATAATTCTGTCCATTTATCTTTCTAGTTTATAAAAGTGGGCGAGAGTATTTTGCAATCTGAGAGGGACTCAGTCTATCTTTTCGAGAGCCCTCAATATTTGAGTTGCCCGGAGTATATATACAATTCAATTGGAAAGGGGATTTTCCCTCTTTGTCAGAGCTCGTAAATGTTTGCTCTTCTTTTTCATAAGTGATGATTAAATGTCACTATTAACTTTCAAGGCAAAAGGAATGATAAGTCTATATAAGATGCATTCAGAAAATGGAGAATTTCTGAAGCATGCTTTGTTACTATTTTAGTGTCGGTGGAACCTGTTTGGTATTGAAAGGCATATAAACTTTTTCTGTGACAATTGATTCATTTCATTCAACTTTTTAATGTTTTTCTACACTCTGTCGGTTTCTAAAGCATGGTTTTTGTGACTCCTCTTGTGTCGGTGGAACCTGTTTTCTATTGAAAGGCGTTGACTTTTTCTGTTACAATTGAGTTATTTCATTCAATTTCTTAATATTTTTCTACAGTCTGTCTGTTTAAAGACTGATTGGTTTGTTCCTTTTCATACTAGAAACTTGAGCGGAAATGCCATCCATGGACCTATACCAGATTCTCTTGGAAGAGTCTCTGCACTAGAAACACTGTGCGTAAACTTCTAAAGCTTTTTGTTTTTCTATGCATATGTTCTCTTTCTATATACATCTTCGTTTTTTGAATGTTTTCTCTTCCAGGAATTACATCTATTCTTACCCACGAGAAAGTTACACCCACATACTAGCCCTAGAAATTTAATATTCTTGATTATTTTGAAACTAGGACGGATTAATTTTATGTTTAAGACGAAAATTGAAAGATCTTGCTGCTAAATTATACCAGAAATACGAAGCCCACTTTCTCTGGTTAGACTAGAAGAGGAACAAAGTCAACGATTAGGACATTGTCTTGACATTTGCATCGTGCTTATTTCTTTGCATCCTTTGAATTTACAAGTTCTTCGTTTTTAGTGAGTTCGTTTCTCAAGTTGTCTTTTCGAAGGTTGACTGCATCTGGAATTGAATTATATCATGCTAGGGCCTTCAACGAAAAACTAGTTTATAGTTCAACTTTTCTAGAGAGTTTACCATTTTACGTTTGGAGAAAAACAAAACGAGTTCATGGTGTCAGGGAGTGCGTATGGTGTCTCACACGTGGCAACATAGTTAAAATGCTCTAAGACTGAAAAAGTTAAAGGTTATTTCTTATTAAGTTTCTTTGAATATGTAATCCTTGGAAAAATCTAATCTCTACTGATTCATTGAATTCGCAATCACTACAATGACTTCATCCTGTGGTGGATAGCCTCTGAACTCACTTTTCTGAACTCGTTAAAGTCAATGGACCATATTTGTATTAACTGTGCATAATAAGTCGATTTTTGCAGAGTCTTGTTTCCGCAATCATATTATGATTCAAATTTTTAATTGGGTCTTTTTTGTAAATTTGATGAGTTCTTCATTCGATCAAATTCCAATACTAAAATATTCATTTCGAGGAAAATAGTTAAAGTCCAGTTTCCCATCTAGAGGTTAAAGGTCCATCAAGTAAAGAGTCAATATAATCTCATAAAAATCATTTTCTATGAATCCACTAAGCATTCAAATGATTTCTTTTCATGTGGAAACTACTTCGATGCATAATTATGCATGACTTTATTAAAAGGAATCATTGTACTAACATGTAACTGTGCATTGATTTATCTTTTATCCTTCACTGGAAGGTAGGATCTGTTTTTTGGCCCAAAATATTCTCGTTCACCTTTCGTTCAAAATCAAATATCTTTAAAATTTTCCTCTCGTTAGTTTTATTCCACTAGTAGAAGTACATGCTTTTTTTGCTGATTGGAGATGGGAGAGATGTTTGAAATTCAAATGAAAATATCTAGTTGTAAGAATTGTCGAGAAATTATGAAGAATCTAGCAAAGTTAAATGAATTGCAAGACTGCCTAAATACGTTAATCTCTTATAGGTAATCTAAAACTCTATGAAATTACAAAGTTCTGAGGAAACATTAGCACGCAAGGAAAAACATCAATCTCTAAAACTTTTAATCATAAATAAGGAAGACTTATGATGTGCAAATAAAATGTTTTTATTATTCGCTAAACATTTAAATATATTAGGATTAATAATGATAATTAAAAATTATGGAATTTTCAAGGTAATGAAATAAAATAGTAAAAGCATTAAAAATAAGTGGAGATATTTAATTTGAAAAATAAATTATCTCGATCCTCTTATAAAAGATAAAATATAAAAATTGAAATGAATAAACACAGGCGCACAATCACATCACTATTTTCGGAAACCGGTTCGTACTGGATAATCATTAAATAAAAGGGTCTGTGAATTCGCATGAACCGTGAACTGCCAAAGTATAGAACGAACCTCTCTTCTGTTTACTTTTCATTGTTTTTATGTATTTACACTTCATCAGAAAAATTTATTTGACCTGGTGCAACGTGGCAAAAACATTTTTGGTTCCTGCTAATCATTTGACACCGGCACTAGACTTGGATCGGTGTTCTTTTGATGATTTATGCTACCTGTTCAGTATGCCAAGGATTACACTGTCTTCCAACATTTCTAGGCAAGAACATAATTTTATGGGTTTAAAATGAAACGGATGCTGGTGTGTACTCTTTCGCTACTTAAAGGTGGAATTGTATTCGCATAGATTTTTTTTCTTCTTCCACTTGAATGTGAAGTTTCACAGCAGAAAGGAGGTTCCTATTCATCAAGCTTTCTTAGTCGGCTGCCTAGAAGCTAGCGGGTAGGAATCTTTATTGCCCATCATCAAGCCTGTCACCAATTGGAATTTTTCTCCATTGGCCGCTGCTTTGTTTCCTATTCAGTCAAGAACACCACCGAAACAAAAGAGAATATCCATCCTCATGTAGGGTCATCATCGTATCATTTCCATAGAACATTTTTGACGATTTTTTTGCATTTTGTAGTGAAGATTCGTTGATATTCATCACCAATTTTCAAAAGAAGTATCATAGACAATCACATAGACACTGTCACTGAAACAGAAAACAGACGGGTAGCCTTGGAAGATGGCACTGTCACTTAGCGTGGTAGGTTTAGTTCCGTCTTTCTACTAAAAAATGCTCTGAATGGCCAAAGTGTCTCTCAAAAAAACTTTCGACGCAGTAGCTTTGAGCCAAAGTCCGCATCATTATAGTGGCAATTATTTCAATTCAGGTTGTTGTCACAGTTTATATTGCAGCGCTTTGCAAAGCTTTTGTTTATTTATACGGACTTCAATGTAATATGATTGAAAAATTTTAATTTTCCCCAACTCAATGCGAACTTTGATCATGCGTTCTTTATTCACATCATAACATTGAACTGTGCAGCAAATATGCAAAGCATGCATACCCCAATTCACTTGATTTTCTTCTTCCTACTTGAGTTTGCAAGGTCCTTTGTCCGTCATTAAATGGGCAAAACTCCTAGCAATGTTAGGAAGCAAATACCTTCAAGTCATAAAAGGAAAATTATTAGTTGATGCAGCTTTTAATTAACTAAAAGAGGGTTTTTTTTGCAGAGATCTCTCATACAACGTGCTGAATGGTTCCATCCCTGAGACGCTTGGCCAACTGAAACGGCTACGGATACTGTAAAAAATTGATCTCTGAGTTTTGTTTTTATTTTTTATTTTATTTTTACTATTTCCGGGAATAGGAAGCATAGACTTATGAGAGCCTGGATCTGCATGACTGCGTAGGAATCTCAATGGAAACTTTCTATCTGGAAGGGTTCCTGCCTCTCTTGGAGGACGGCCTCTTCACAGAGCTAGCTTCAAGTGTGTAGTTTCTCTTGATCCGATCCAATTCAAAAATTTACAGTTTTTTTTTTTTTTTAATAACCTGGGATTTTCTGCTGCCATTGGCAGTTTCACTGGCAATGGAGGGCTTTGCGGCATACCTGGGCTACCCTCTTGTGGTCCTCACCTCTCCTCAGTAGCCAAGATTGGGATTGCACTGGGATCAGTTCTTGCATTTCTTCTACTGGGCACTTGTCTAATATGCTGGAGGAAAAGGAGGCAGAATATCCTTCGGGCCCAGAGGATCGCCACCGGTAGGCCCACCCCCATGCACACAACCCTACCCTTTTTTCTTTTTCTTTTTTTTTCCTTTTATAGAAAAAAAAAATCTCAGAACACATGTCATTCAGGATTTCTGATTCTGGGTCTATTAGTAAATCTTGCACTGTTTAATCTCATTGCAGCAAGGGAAGCCTCATATGCGAAGGCGAGGACGCAATCCTCGCGCGATCTGCAGATGGGCAAGCAGCAACGCATCCAGGAACCATTTAGGAATTCTGTCAATTCTGGCCTCACTTGATGTCTCGAGGTTTGACTTTTTCCATCATACTGACTGTTCTAACATTATTGACGAAAGTTTCTGTAGCCTACTTGCCCATCTTCTTAGTGTTGTTGGTCATGGTGATTCGCCCTGGATGAAGCTCTGGGTTGGTTGGCCAGTTCATGAAATATTGCCCCCGTGGAGGTGTAAATTAAGTGGGGGGGTTCTTGTGAAATTGTTAAAGTGAGTTTGAAGGTT
>LR746267.1:2112500-2142500 GCA_902729315.2 Spirodela intermedia | reverse complement strand
AAAATCCCAGGTTACTCCAAGGAAATGTAGAAATATTCTCCAACTCCCATCAAAAGTCAAAATATGATACTTATCCAAGAATATTACCCGAAGAAGGTTATTATGAGAGTCAAAGTAGCTAGTTGTGGGTGGGTACCTGGGTGTTGAGCTGTGCAACTTTATGAACCTTGAGAAATCCAACCATATCTTGGTAACCAGAGAGGAGCTGTGCAAGGTTCTTGTCTTCATCTGATAACAAAAAAAAAAAAAAATGCCAATTCTGCATAAGAAGCTGCTAAATAATATGCAAAAATATGAACACTTTCAAGAACAATACCTTGGATAGCGCTGACAGATAGGAGAGTATCTGCCAGATGCTTCCATCTCACAGAGAAGGAAGGCGGAAGAACAGAAGCAGGGAAACTAAGGACTGCAACCCCATTGGAAGCTCGTAGCGCAGCTTTCAGGGACCTGATGAAGGAGATCATATCCCAATCCTGAAAAATGAATGAAGGTTTCAACCATTGGATATCCCAAGAGTTTGCTCAAGGAAGAAACTCTGAAGAAGCACACAACACAGTTAAAAGTACCAGTTTGGAGAAACCACATTGCGGGGCACAAAGAGATTGTATGACAATACGACCGGCACACTGGATCCCGCTATCATTTCTGTATGTCAGACCGAATCTTACAATACAAAGAAGTAGTAAAACCGCATCAAGTTAAAAAGAACCAATCATATGCATCTAGAGCAGGCATAGAGAACCATGGAATCTAGAGAGAAGCCAGAACAGAGAAACTGAAGTTATTGAAATGGCAGGTACATTCTGCAGCATTAAAATTAGGCTTGGCAGAAAATTTTGATAGAAAATACCGTCTCAGGCTTTAATATAACTAAACTGTCATATAGTTCTATCGAAACTATTCTCTAGGCCAGGGGATACAATCATGCCGCAGTAGCCCATCACTATAGCTGAATCATAAGTTGTCAACAATAGTATTTCCACTATGGATTGTTGAAATGGTTTAGCCAAATTTATCCTAAATCATGGGAGAAGGTCACTGCTGGGCCATAAGCCACTGTTAGCACTTCCGCATTGGCTATTAGACCAGGGCTTCATAGTATTTCAATAGCAGGATGTCTAAATATTTACAAGAATCCTCTGTTTTCGGTCAGCATCGAGGGAGAGTACCATAAGCTAGGCAAAGGGAGTGGGCTAAACGGGCACTTCCCATTCAAGAGAAACATTCAAAGGATAAGATGTGCAATGGTGGGTTAAAATGATGGCTGTCAACAATGCAGACCAACGGTGGACACGATGGTACAAGTGAACTAAACCCAGCTTCCCTACATGACAGTGCACGCCCTTGTATCTCTCTTTTGCAACAGGCGCACTATTTGGAATATGATAACCCCAGTGATCTTCACATTGGTCGGCGGCACCCAATATAATCTTCTTGAAGGAACCATCGGAAATATGTTATCATCTTAAGGATCTTCCTTCAGTAGTATTAGTCTTGCCTGTTCTCAACGCTGGGGAATCAGAATACCTTCATAACACAGAGAAACAAGAACGAAATTGAAAATGTGGAGATGAGAGGAGCGAGAAAGGGGACATCCCAAATACCAGTTTGTTTTATCAAATCTACCATCTCAAGCTTGGGAAGAGTAGTAGGAACCACCAGCTGCTCTCCTTGGCTGCATTTCTTTTTTTCAGTTTGGCTGTAGTCAGGTTCGGACAGACATAGAATGGCCCTTCCCCCGCTGTGGAAGCCATCCCCCCCCCCCCCCAAGTCTCTCTTCCTCAAAACTCAACAAACCATCACCATGGAAGGGAGTTTCTCTTCTCCTTGAGTCTTCATATTTCTATGTTTCTTATTTTATCTCTGTTTTTAATGTGATTACTGAGAACAAGCAATGTTCTATCTTCTCTGGATTACTGCTTGAAGCACCAAAGCTGTCTATCATATTCACCTCACCTCCTTTCTTTTTCTTGGTGGATTACAGCTTAAAGCCCACCACCAGGTACCCAACAGAAGTAGAGTTCAATGTTACAACTCTTTTCCTTCTTCCTAGCCGACATGACATTTTGAAAGTGTCAACCCTTTAAAACATATCAAGGGGGGAATCTTAGGGTTCCACCATTGGATGGGCTCCCCTTGGACGGTTAGAACGTGAATGGTCAGTAAGACAAGCATCCCCAAAAGAGATTCACCTTCTTGAGAAGCTTTTTATTGGATTGATGATAAGTATGCTACTTGGAGGATGATAAATGTCCGATTTGGCATGCTTGACATGCGTGTATGACGATAAATTTTAGCATGGAGCAGCATCAGAAGTCTTTTGAAACCAGTGAATACAAATCGATAAGGACCAGCAAGAAGCATGAGAAATCTCTGAGAACATGTATCATGAAAAAGCACTATTGATAAAAAAAAGTCTCAAATATTTTCTAGAAAATATATCATGAAAAATAAACAGTAGCATACTTCTGAAGTCGAGATAAAAATGCACAGCAATGATCTAAGAGAGATCCAAGATTTGGATAGTCCTGCACTCTGGCAGACTCAATATGCTCTCCAATGAGTAGGTGCTTATCCAAGGGTTTTCGCAAGTCAAATTCACACGAGAACTCTTTCTTGTCTGCAAAATATGATATTTTCATCAATATCCTATAAACAGAAAAAGGTTGAAAGGATAATTTTCTCGAATTCACAGGATTGGTGTTGGAATCAGCTCAAAGGAAACAAGTAAGAGGTAGAAAAACACCAAAGAAAATTGTTCTTTCGCAAAAAAAAAAAAAAAAGCAAAAGAGGGCATGGAATAGCGTCTTAGGTGTTCTGCAGTATTTTAACGGGATATTTCTTCCTTTGCATTGCAGTGAGTTGCAATGGCAAAGATTGAAAGAAAATATTTGCTAGACACAGAACGAAGGAAAAGGGTATAAAAATATAAAAAAAATCATTCACTAAAATAATTCCCAGTACATTCGACCAGAATGTATCTGAAATTCACTGTATTATGTAATAAGAGCAGGCATAAGAAATTTCAAACGAATTTTTAAAATCAAATGATTTTTTTTAATGTCGTAGCCCAAAATATGCCATGTTTCTGGAAATCTTTGGATAGAAATGGATAACACAATTAGTTATAATAGTCAAGCCTCCAAAAAAAAAATTAATATGATCAGTCAAGAAAGGGAAATCGACAGAGTATTTCATCATACCAGAAATAAGATTAGATCTTCAAAGTCTATTAGCTTTATATTAAGGAGATTTTCTTCCGAGTTTGTTTCGCTTTTTAATTTGAGTACGAGTTGCAAGAAACCCACATGGCCAATCATCAACTATCACATTTAATGAAAATCAATTTAACTGCAAATATCATAGGCAGAGGTGTCAACATAAATTCAAGGTTCTAATCCCAGATGTGGTGCAAGAAAGAACTCCAAATGCTTACACAAATAGTGTTAAATTTTCATTTAGAAGACATCGTACCCTCTTCTAGTAAGCTATTCCACGCAACATAAGTAGAGCTTTTTCCTTTTTCCCAATTACCTGATGAGCTGTTTCCTCTGTAATACCATGACCATATTTTTAACTTTAAATAGGGAAATCAAAACTGAGAAATACCACCCTCAAGATAGATCTATTTTCTAAAAAAAAAAAGTATAATCCATTTTTCAGCGTGAAATTGTAATTTATAACTAAAGACTCCACCCAAATCCGATTCAGCACAAACAGAGTTGAGAAAGGCACAACAAGAAAAGCTCATAGCAAGTCACAGTTGGGGAGTGGAAAACCATGGAAGCAAGAGGCCAGACGATACAGAGAGCAGGAGTAACGTGTAATCAGAAGCAATCACGTGGAAAATCAGCCAACTCTGAAAAGCTGCATGAAGAAATTTTCTAGTTGACTCATGCGGCATATAACTATGATGGTTGACAAGGGAGTTGGAGCCTCTCAAGTGCCACCTATGAAGCAGTTCATCCGCACTTGCTTCGTCAAAATAAAAAAAAAGGAAGAACCATGAATAGGAGGCTTCTGGAAGGAGAATCCAACAGTGGGAAGCAAAAGGTATCTGGAGATGTTGCATGAAGAGAGGAGGCTGTATCTTTAATCATACGACAATGGCCGTTACGTAGTAGTTAAGTCTTACATCATTACCCATACTATTCATTACCCCGAGAGTAATATTTCCAATTTACTATCAAGCTGTAGAGACCAAGAGTACACATTTTTTTCCCAAATACAACTTCAAAGTGGAGGACAATCCCCATTGATGAAACAGAACTCGAGTCGCCATCTCACTCTTCCACATAAAAAATCAACATGACAAGATTTGAGAGTCCCAAAAATCAATGTATGCATGACAATGTATGCTTGAGAGGTGACCCAATCGAAATGAAGATTCTTTCATTCATGATGTTACAAACTTTTTCGTCAGGCATTCAGCTCACTCTGGAGTAACTTCCAGGAGGTGACACTAGAGGCTCCGGACAATGTAAGATTCGTGTCTGAATGAAGGTCTTTGCTTTGTAAAATAAGAAGAATTAAGAAGAAAAATAAGAATCACTGTCCGATTTAGTAAGAAAATGATCCACTAAATAATCTCTGAAGTGCATCCAATCATCTTGGAGTACGTTGTACCACCATGCTAGTGAGAGAATTTAATGCATACTAAACTGCGAAATCAGAGACTCCATCCAGGATGAAACACTACTTCCAGCAGAGAAAAGTAGAAACAGAACAGAGATGGCTTCTTGAAACGAAAGCGTTAAAAAGATGTCATTAGAAACAGCCGATTTGGTCAATCTACCAAATTCTATTAAAAGTGACCACCAACTCCGATGACGAGGGTCAACATGGGAACAAAGAGCTGGGAGACTAATGGTGGCTGGAATGAACAGCACAGCTGGCTCTCCCACACAGCTTTCTCACCTCCATTGTTACCCTGTGGCGCGTCCTTCTGCGGCCCAAAATACTTCCTGTACTGCCATGCGATCCTCAGTCCCTTTCCACATCCATAAACCAAAGTCAGACACGAGGAAGAACAGAGAAAAGAGCCGTTGACCAAGAGCTACGGAACAAGGTAGACAGGAAGAGAGGAGAGAGAGGCGACAGCGAGATGGATACTACTACCTGTGGCTGCAGGTGATCATCTGCGGCGGGGAGCACTATCCCTTTGGCTAACTGAGCAGAAGAGGAGGAGGCGGAGGAGGAAGGGGACGACAAGGGGCTGGGCAAGGTGCCCATGAACGCCCGGGGGTCCACAGTGGAGCTGGCGAACAGCAGCGGCTGGGTGTGGATGAGGCCCTGAGCCATGAAGTTCCTAAGAAGAAGGAGATGGTGGGGAGCTTCAGCGTCCTCTACGATCATCACCAGGCTGCCCAGGAGGAAACCCCCACCCAGAATCGCTGAAAAACCAGACCCGCCATTAGTAGTTTCTTCTCCCTCCCAAACCTTCGGAAAAAACCAGGGAAGGTGAGAGAGATGCAGTACCGTCGAGGGTGGGGATGCCGGAGGAGACGTAGAGAGCCGCGTTTGGGCCGCGCTTCACGCCGGCGGCGGCGGCGGTCGCCGGAGAGCCGCCGAGAGAGGTCACCGAAGGGTTTGTTCGCCGGAAGCTGCTGCTGCCGGCGGCGGCGGTGGCCATGGCCGGCGGCTGCCTCGTCTCGCTTCTCTCCGGCGCCGCCGCAGTTGGGCTTAGTTCACCGTCTGGGTTACTTCCCTCGGGGGAAAAAGGCTAAACTTTAGTGGGTCCTGCCATTTTCAGACCCATGTCGCCTCAGTTCTGACGAAAAACTGAGAATTGGGCGGCGAGTAAGCGAAACGAATTCCTCTGATTTTGGGCCCAATATTTTTTTTAATACGAGGGAATGGACCAGTGGATGATGCGAGATGGGCATAAGGTGAGATGTTTTGCCCATGATAAAAGAATCACATGTTGACTTTTCGCTGAAGCGCTTGAAACTTGCGGTTGACTTTGAGAAGCGAAAAGTCAACTCTGGGGCACGGCCAGCGGACCTGCCTACTGTGCTGAAGGGTGAAGCGAATTCTTCAGATTTTGGCGCATACTTTTCTTTTCTACAAGCTCGATTCATCCGCGGATGATGCGAGGTGGACATAAGGTCAGACGTTTCACCCATGATCAAGGCATCACCCACTGACTTTTTCTATGATCCGCTGGCAACATAGGGGGTGACTTTAGGAGGCGGAAAAGTCAACTCTGGGAGAGAGTGAACATAGCAGGTTTTACTCTGTCGAAGGGTGAACGAAGATGGGCCCGCGCGCAAGGCGCCGGGTCGGTCGTCACCTTCAGGTCTCCGGATAGATATCGGGAGGAGGAACCATGAATGACGGGTATTTATGTATATAATCCTGCCCCTCCACAGGAAGAAGAGGAATTGGACGACATACTCCGGCGAGATCGCTGACGGCCATCTCCGTCACCATCGCAGCCGCCGTCGCCGTCGAGATTCCGGTGAGGGAGGAGATGGGGGAGGGAAAGAAGAGGGCGCTGATGGTAGGCTGCAACTACCCCGGCACGAAGGCGGAGCTGAGGGGATGCATCAACGACGTGATGAGGATGCGCCGCTGCCTGGTGGAGCGATTCGGCTTCTCTGAGGAGGACATCACCATCCTCATCGACACCGACGATACCTTCCCCATGCCGACTGGCGCTAACATCCGCCGCGCCATGGCGGATCTGGTCTCCTCCGCGGAGCCCGGGGACTGCCTCTTCTTCCATTACAGCGGCCATGGAACTCGCCTGCCGGCGGAGACCGGCGAGGACGACGACACCGGCTACGACGAGTGCATCGTCCCCTGTGACATGAATCTCATCACAGGTAGAACATCGTCCCCCCTTCCTCTTTATTTCCTCTGATCGACCATTCCGATCCGGTGTTTTCGATCTGCGGGAAGAACGCATTCAATTGGGAACGGACGGATCCCACTTTCGGAAACGAGCGCTGGTGAATCTGGAATCCGGATGATCAAAAGTTGGAGATCAGCCCTCCAATTCGTCCAAGTCCTACAAGAATCGGACGAAATCCTCCACCCTCCCTAGATCATCGCATACTTCTGTAGATCTCCTTCACAATTCTCTCGCAATTGTTTGTAGTTCTTGAGGATCAGATGCTTCTTCCTAAAAAATTGGCGTCCTTGAGATTTTTTCCAAATCAGGAATTCTAAGCTCTAGTCCTTCTGCGATCCTGCTAAATCTTGGGCGGGTTTTCATCAATCTGGGCATCCTGCCGCGTCATCACGGAATTTGTTTATCGATCGGAAATAACACAATTATCCAAAAACTCTCCATTTTCTGTTCTTCGGAGTGTTCATCGATTCAAAAACCGGCCATTTCTTCTTCCATTATAAGACCGAGTGATGATGATTCTGTGATCATGCAGACGAAGATTTCAGGGAGTTCGTCGACAAGGTGCCGAGGGACTGCCGGATAACGATCGTCTCCGACTCGTGCCACAGCGGAGGGCTCATCGAAGAGAGCAAGGAGCAGATCGGCGAGAGCACCGCCGCCGGCGAGGAGAGCTCCGGCTTCGGAGGGTTTGGGTTCAGCAACATCCTGAAGCAGACCGTCCAAGGCGCCCTCGCTTCACGGGGGATCAACTTTCCTCTCGCCGGCGGCGACGGCGGCGGCGAGGAGGTCGCCGGCGGCGTCAGGAACAAGTCCCTCCCTCTCTCCACCCTGATCGACATCCTGAAGCAGAAGACCGGCAAGGAAGATCTCGACGTGGGGCAGCTCCGAACGGCGCTGTTCGACATCTTCGGCGAGGACTCCAGCCCTAAGGTCCAGAAGTTCATGAAGGTCCTCTTCAACAAGCTCACCACTGGCGGCGACGGCGACGCCGCCGGCGGCGGCGGATTCATGGGCATGGTCGGGGGCCTGGCTCAGCAGTTTCTGAAGCAGAAGCTGGACGAGAAGGACGAGAGCTACCTGCAGCCGGCGGCGGCAGCGGAGGTTTCGAGCTCTCAGGAGGTCTACGCCGGAGCGGCGAAGCGGGGGCTCCCGGACAGCGGGATTCTGATCAGCGGCTGTCAGACGGACCAGACCTCCGCGGATGCGAGCTCGCCGGAGGATCCCAGCGACGCGTACGGAGCTCTGAGCAACGCCATCCAGAAGATCCTCGCAGAGACAGAGGGGCAGGTCTCAAACCGAGAGCTCGTCACCAAGGCCAGGGAGCTGATGGTACAGCAGGGATTCTCGCAGCGCCCCGGGCTGTACTGCAACGACGAGCATGCCGACGCCCCCTTCGTCTGCTGAAGAGGACGAAGACCGGGAAGAAGAAGAATAAGGTGAAAGAAGATGAAGAAGAAGAAGGCCGCCATGAAAGTTGTCTGTGAGTGCGTCTCCATAGCATGGCTGGGACGTTGATGAAGGATTTTCTAGGGTTTCGCCATGGGATCGGATGGAATAAAGCTGTTCCCTTGCAGCAGCTGTGTTGTTCCCTTGGTATGTATGAGTTCCCATTTAATTTGTGAAGCTAGACTGTAAGTACTATTGAGATCTTCCTCTCTTTATTTCAAGAACCATCTTCCTTTCTTTATCGTGGCATTGTAGCCTGAACTCCTCAAGGACTTTGATTGAATTGACATGATATCATGAATGTGAAATGTCAATATCTTCTTATCTTGGGAAATCTTGCCCTTGTTGGCCCATAGATACTAAATTACAAGGCTCCCTGCATTGCATGAATACAGGGCTCTAAGGAGATTTTGTTGATCCTATGGTATGCTAGATATGGTGTGGGTGGGGGGGGGGGGGTGTAAATAAGTTCATTGAAACAAAATTGTGCTTTTCATTCGTATTTATCAATTTTCCCTAACTTGTCCTAACTATGTCAATACATGTTGGTTTTAAGAACATGGATCAACACACGACCACCAAATATAAATGGATAGTAAATCACTTAACATGAGAGATTTCACAAGTTTTCTCCTTCCACTGGACATAACTGCATTAACTTAGGTTTTCTCATTTATTACTATCACTCTCCTTATAATCTTCACACACAATAACAAGAATAGAATGCTTATAACTAAGTATTGAGGCTAAGTGGATATACTTCCCTGATTTAATGGGTGTTTAGATGTTGAAGACATCTTTAGTGTAGCTGTACTTGTACTAAAAAATAGATGTGGATTTTCACCATAGTTAGATAGTTGATGTGGCATTAAGGTGTTTTTTAACTACTCTCGAAAGGGCTTTTGACAAAATCAAAAAGTTTAATTGTTGAAATTCAAAATTATAGAGATTCAATCAAGTAAATATCTTTTTGGTTGACTCTTGTTAAAGCTAGATTTTTTATGTTTAAGTAGTTTATTATTTTAATTTGTGTGTGTTAACTTGCATAATAAATACAAAAATATATTATTAAGTTGGAAGTATGAAGTTAAAGGACGACATAATTTTTAATTTTTTAAAATATAAGAATAAATTAAAAAAATCTCCACCTATTGGCAAGTTGGCACTTGGTAGTTGACCTTAAGGGGCACTACACTCAAGTGGGTGCACCTAGACTAGAAGGAGCCATGAGTTGTGCTCAAGTGGCACATGACTTACTTCACACATGTATGCATCACTCTCCTACCATATCCTAGGGGCCAATTGGTCATGGAGCAAGGAGTGTCATACATACATGTGTGCATAAGGGCAGACCACTTATTGCCTTCTCCCAATATAGTCCTAGACATTATTTTTTTCAGGAGAAGGGATTTTGTACTACCTTTGATATATATTCATCTCAAATGTTGAAACACTTTCAATGTGGGACTAAACCTTCTTGTTTGTTTTAGGACAACAGTTTGAGGTCGTTTGAACTAGCGGCGCTCAACAAGTCACATGACCAAATAAGGTAGATCCAGTGGTAGACAAATCGTCATGATACTCGAAACATATAGTATTCTGTTAGTGGTTTGTAGATCTTATGTCACTTAGCATGCTATATGATAAGAAATGATGATCTGATAGTGAACGAAGCACCACCATACTAGGAACTTAAGTTCTAGATTGTTAGTAGTTTGTGGTTAGTTAATCTCATGACGTTCAACACGTCACATGACTAGAGACAACATATCTGATAGTAGTCAAAGCACCACAATACTAGAAACTTAAGTTCTTGCACGTATAAACATTACGAATATAAAGATAGTTCTTGATTATTGTATAGTAAAATAGAGATTATTGACTATCTTTAAAATCTCGACAATAGTCATGAAGATGGCATCCGTTCTTTTCTCCTTTTATGCAATCAATGCCTTTTGCAATTGATAAGCTCATTTTTTCTTTTCTCGACTACATTCAAGGCCTACAACAAGTGGTCAACTCTTCCCTTCTCCCCCTAGACAATGATGACATCGTAGTTGATCCTTTTTTTGATAGATCTTTTCGATAAGCAACATAATGCTTCTAGATGATACTTCTATGATTTTCGGCATGGTGTGACACATCTAGATGAAATCAAGCTGCCACACTAGTGTCTCCAATTACTCAAGAGATAAACTAAATTTAGACAACGATTTTTTTTTTTTTTAATATTTATTTATATTTAATGACAAGTTATTTCTATTTTGTACATATTCTGATAGAAATGAGTAGAACTTAGTAAAAATTTGATGATTGATCTTCTTTCTTTTTCTAAATCTTTTAAAACTTGTTGAGATCAAGCTATGATCATGTCAAACTTATTTTCTATTTATTTTTGTAATACAATCTCGAAATATTCATATTATTGGTGTTCCACAAATAATGATTATTTTTCTGATTTTGAATGTGAAATCAGTGAGATTAAAAGCTAATTAATAAGCATTGAAGTGTTAAAATAAGGTGGAGATATTTACGGCTGACTTTATATTCATGTGTGTTAATTCATGAACACACATTTGTTTGATAAACATAGTCAACTCAAGTTGTGTAAAACTAAATCATTGTAAAAAGAGCTGACCATTGTTTCTCTCTCCTAATTATTCCTTTGATTTTCTCTCTTCCTCTTTGTTGTGAGACCTTTCTCTTTTTGTCTCTTATGAAATTTTTCTCCCTCCCTCTCTTTCTCTCTTTCTCTCTCTTTTGTGAGAGATCTCTTCTCTTTCTTTCATGAGAGCTCTCTCTTCTCTCTCTCTCTCTCCTTTCCTATTTCCCTTCTTTACCTTCTTTATTCTTCTCATTTCTCACTTCTATTTTACTCTTTTTGTTAAAAAGTGATAAAATATTATAATCATTCTATATATAAACTAAATTAATTTTTCATGATGAATTAATCAATCTCCTTAAGTTTGATTTGAGACACATCTATGCTAATATCTTAGTATATCTTAATTATAAATATTATTAAATAATAGGCATTAAACACAATGATAAGTGCGCATCAACTCTTATGTTAGCCCAAAGAATATTCAAAGATGTACAATGTCTCAAGAGTTTGTACCCATATTCAAAGATACTCTAGCATCTGTCAATATGTAATGGGATGTCTAATGTATTAGATCTCTCAAATAGAATAATCATTTCTATCTTGAGATTTCATTCACAAGTTGCTGAGCTAACATATTGAATATTTTATGGTGAGCCTCTCTATCCTCAGTTTCATTTAGTGATTTCCAAGTTTGCATCATATGGTTGCTGCACCCACTCTCTTATAATCATGCATCATTCCTTGTTTCATTTACTTTGATACAAGAAAAACAAAATTCTTGACTCTTTTGACTTTTTTTTTTTCTACAACATTAGTTTTTTCATTTGATTTCTTTTCGATAACAACATTGAATGTTGAACTGACAGTCATATAACCTTATTTCTCTCTTGAATTGTTCTTTAATATAAGTCAAGATTTGAATTTGTTTCAAATCTTTCTCCACTTCTTCCTATCTACATTTCATTGGAATGTAATGCTTTATAAGTTTGTCTGCATTATTTTTATTTTATCACTTTTCATTGGTGCTTGTGACTTATAGGCAATACATTAAAAAGATTATCTTCTACTGATCTAGATGCTGATGGCCCATCTATCTTATATTCATTCACTTGGAAAGAACCTGCTATCTCAATAAAAGAAGTGGATAGATCTTTGGACTCTTAAATTTACATACACTAGATAATCTAACTGGGAAGTTGAACTTCTAGGAACTTTCTCTACTACCTTGTTGGAGGAACCATGGATAGACTATCAACACTTGGCATTTAGAGTCTTAAAATCTCATCTTAGAGTTTGTCACTTCATAGTAATCAACTTTTTTATATCTTAAAATTCTGTTTTCAAGGTTTCCAAGCAACCTTGGCTTAAATAGATGCTAAATCCCCAAATACATAGTACCATTCACTAATTATTGAGTATCAAGACTTTGGCAGGTTTTCTCCTTCACTCCATTTCTTGTGTGCTACTACATATAGCCACTGACTATAAGTTATCATTTTATGAGGCCATAACTTATAATGTTCTCCATTTTAAATTGGAGTAGGAAAGTACCCCATGCCAAAAATGTTGTCTTTCCATAGAAATGTAATTTAGTCTTCACTTAGACCCTATACTGATTAAGTTTTGAACAGAACGATAAACACCTTATTGGAGTAAACTGATAGCATTTGCAAAGGCTGCTTGTCTTTGAATAGCCAAAACAACACAACTGTAATGATAGCATCTGCTCTAATATTAGTTTAAAGGAAATCATAGTTTATCTTAATCAGTATTTTGTTAAAGTATTTTCGTATCTCACAAATTACTTTGTAAATCAAACAAGATACGTACATCGAATATGAAGGGATGGAATAATTTATATAAGAACTCTTCAAGTCATGAGAACCTTCTTCAGAGATGTTCTCTACGGGTTAAGAGAGCAATCTAGGTAGAGAAACAATCATAGAACAAATAAATAATAAAAGGATATAAGGGAAAGGTGTTAAAGATGCCCCAAAACGTGGCTGCTTAAAAGTCTCATGCTTGTTAACCCTAAAGGAAGAAAAGAGTTTTCAAATAGTCATGTGGAAAAATACAGAAGATTATGCAATTTGAATTAGTCGAACATGAAAGTCTTATAACCTTAATAATGAGTTTCACATACGGTGAAGTGCTCACCCATGAATTAAGGGAATTCTGAAGAGCTATCTATCTTCTCCCTCACACAATAATGAGTTGGCACGGTCCTCTGCTAATGCCTCAAACCTTGCCTTTTTTTTCATTTTTTTTGGGTTCCCGGGAAGCAAATCTTTGTGGAGGATCAGAATTTCGTGCGACTAGAACCTCTTCCAGTCGGCCGTGTTGAGAACGAGAGTCATTGTCGTTTCTGCAGCTCATGTAGTCAATGGCAAAAGAGAGCTCGCTCTCCGCCTACGATAAACCGGTCATTTTTTATCCAGTCCCTCTCGGTAGGTGATCAGAAGTTCGGTTATTGAGGTCACCATCTAATGCCAATTATGGATATGAACTAAGCAGATGGTCAATGAGCTGTCGCTTGTATTTTTTTAGCCTAGGAGCAGTTGGAGAGGAATATGAAGGGAATGGGAAGCAAGAAGGCGTTGCTTCTGAGCTGGTAACTAAAATGATGGACTTAACTTAGGAGATGAACAAACGCTGTAACGAGGATGCGCATTTGCCTACTGGACATGGACACACGAAGCGTGAGACGAGATGAACTACTGTCGAGGGTGGGATGCCCGAGGAGACGTATAGAGCCGCGTTGAGGCCGCACTTCGCCAGCGAGCGAGAGCACCGAGAAGTCGTTTCTTCGCCGGAAGCTGGTGCCGGAGGTGGCGGCCATGGGCTGCGGCTGCATCGCCTCGCTTATCTGCGGCGCCGCTGCACTTGGACTTGGTCCACCGTCTAGGTTCTGTCCCTGCAGAGGTGCTAACCTTTAGTTCCTCCCATTCTCGGACCTACGTCACCTCAGTTTTGACGAAAAACTGGGAATTTGGCGGCGAGTCCGCGAAACGAGTTCTTCAGATTTTGACCCGAATCATTTTTCTACGAGATCGATCGGCCGATGATGCGAGGTGGTAATAAGATAAGATGTTTTGCCCATGATCAAGGTCTCATCTGTTGACAACTTCGATGAAGCGCTGGAAGCATGTGGCTGATTTGATACGTAAAGTCTGCTAAAGGGTAAAACGAATTCTTCAGATTTCGACCAAATTTTCTTTTTTTCTACGAGATCGATCGGTGGACCATGCGAGGTGGGCAAAATGTCACATGTTTCGCCCATGATCAAAGCATTGTCTGTTGACTTCAAGATGAAGCGTTGGAAGCATGTGGCTGACCTGATACGTAAAGTCAACTCTGGGAGACGATGACCGGAGCTGGTTTCAAGTCTGCTAAAGGGTGAAACGAACTCTTCATCTTTCGAGCGACTTTTCTTTTTTCCAACGAGATTGACCATGCGAGGCATCATCTGTTGACTTTTAGATAAAACGCTGGAAACATGTGCTTGACTTAATTAGTAAAGTCAACTCCGGGAGTCGGTGAACGTAGCTGGCTTTAATCTTCAGAAGGATGAAACATATTTTTCAGATTTCGACCGAATTTTGTTTTCTACTAGATTGATCGGTAGACGATATGAGGTGGGCATCATCCCGTTGACTTTTTCAATGAAGCGTTGGAAACATGTGGTTGACTGAAATTCGGGGAGACGGGTGAGCGGGGGCTGGTTTTACTCTCCCGAAGAACGAAGATGGACCCCACAAGGGGGCAGGGGAGGAGCGAGAGGAGGAACCATGGATGACGGCTATACATATAATACTGACCTCCACAGGAAGAGGAAGTGGACGACATGCTCCTGCGACCTCGCCGCCGGCATCTCCATCACTATCGCCGCCGCCGTCGAGGTTCTGGTGAGAGAGGAGATGATGGGGGGGAAGAAGGCGTTGCTGGTAGGCTGCAACTACCCTGGCACGAAGACGGAGTTGAAAGGATGCGTCAACGACGTGGTGAGGATGCGCCGCTGCCTAGTGGAGCAATTCGACTTCTCCGCGGAGGACATCACCATTCTCATCGACACCGAGGAAACCTTCCCCTCGCTGACCGGAGCTAATATTCGCCGCGCCATTGAGAATCTTCCACCGAGCCCCAGGACTTCTTCTTCTTCCATTACAGGGGCCATAGAACTCGCCTACCGACAGAGACCATCGAGGACGACGGCAACGGCTACGACGAGTGCATCGTCCTGTGACATGAATCTCATCACCGGTAGAACATCATCCCCTTCCTCTTCCCTTGATCGATCATTATAATCCTGTGTTTTCTATCATTCAGATGAAGATTTCAGGGATTTCGTCGACAAGGCGCCAAAGGACTATCAGATAACGATCGTCTCCGACTCATTCCACAGCGGGGCGCTCACTGAAGAAAGCAAGAAGCAGACTGGCGAGAGTAGGGCCACCAGCGACGGGAGCATAGCCCCCGCCCGCGAGGGGGACGCAAAGGTGGTCGCATGTGGCGACGGTGAGTGGGAGATGGCAGCCAGCAGTGAGGGCCTCCGCGAAGTGGCCGCCGGCCGCAAGGGACGCGGCAAGACTGCCGGCGGCGGCGAGGGTGACAGAGAGGTGGCCGATGGCGGCGAGGGCAACACTGAGGTGGCCGCCAGCGGCGAGGGATACAGCGAGGTTGCCGGCGGCGGAGAGGTGGCGAGCGGCGGCGAGGGCAACACTGAGGTGCCCGCCAGCAGTGAGGGCAACAATGAGGTGGCCGGCGGCGTCGAGAGAGACACTGAGGCGGCCGCCAGCAGCGAGGGCAACAGTGAGGTGGCCGGCGGCGGCGGGGGCGACAATGAGGTGGCCGCCAGCGGCGAGGGCAACAGTGAGGTTGCTGGCGGCGGCGAGGGCCACGGTGAGGTGGCCGCCGGCGACGAAGGCAACAGTGAGGTGGCTGGCGGCGCCGAGAGCGACACTGAGGCGGCCGCCAGCAGCGAGGGTAACAATGAGATGGCCGGCGGCGGCGAGGGCCACAGCGAGGTTGGCCGGCGGCGGCGAGGGCGACACTGAGGTGGCCGCCAGCGGCGAGGGCAACAATAAGGTGGCCGGCGGTGGCGAGGGCGACACTGAGGTGGCCGCCAGGGCAACAGTGAGGTGGTCGGCGGCGGCGAGGGTGACAATGAGGTGGCTATCAGCGGCGAGGGCAACAGCAAGATTGCCGGCGGCGACGAGGGTCAAGGTGAGGTGGCCGGCGGCGGCCAGGGCGACAGTGAGGTGACTGACGGTGGTAAGGATGAGGTAGCCGGCGGCGACGAAGACTACGGAGAGGTGGCCGACGGCGGCGAGAGAGACCCTGAGGTGGCGGCCAGTGGCGAGGGCGACAGCGAGGAGGTCACCGGCGGCGAGGAGTGTTCTGATTGACTACCCAGAAACTCTGCAGAGAAGGGTGGCTGCTGTTTCAAGGGATGTTTTAGGGCTTGAAGAAGGAAGAAAGGAGTAAGCCCTTCTCCTCTTTCTTATAGGTGTTTCAAGTGGAATTTCGTTTTCAAGCTGGTTGAAGGAGAAGAGTGGAGAATAGTTCTTTTTTCTGTCCTCATTTTTCTTTGGGTCTTCATTGTATTTGCTGTGGATGCAGGAGTTTTATCTCTGAACCACAAAATGGTTTATCACCTATCTGTCTGACGTTTGAGGTGATTCAAAACAGTCTATTATCAGTTAATATTTGAAGCACTATGTTGTTGATTTCCTTGAAAATGATTCTTATTATCAGGAATGTAAAAAGGCATTACTCTATTATGCTTGTGACAATTGATATGTTAATATTGTGGTCATCTGCATAATCATATATTTGATATTCGTGATCCAACTTCTAGTTTCTTCGAGTTTGCTTAGGCTTTGATATTTTCAGAGCTTTTGTCATAATATTTGGTGTGAGAGTCAAACTAGTACTCCTTACTAAATTTACCTTTCATGATATCAATGAAAAAAAATAAAGTTGCAAGATTTAATGGAAAGATTGTTTTCAGTCTGTGACAAGGATTGCACAAAGTTCTTTTATTATAGAAAAAAATATAAAAAATTAGGTAATAAAGATTTACATGAGTTAGGTTTAAAAGTAGTTAGTTATTCCTAGCTGATGAAGTTATATATAGGACCTTTGATGTAGAAATTAACATTGATTTGTGGAAGAAATTAGAAATTTTGTACATGTCTAAGACCTTTATGCCAAGCTATATTTGTAGAAATAACTTTATAACTTACACATGAGTGAAAGGGCATAAATTTCTTAGAATATATGAATTTTCTAAATAAATTTATCTCTGAACTTCATAATGTGAAAGTTAAATTCAACGAAGAAGATCAATCTATGCTTCTTCTTAGATCCATACATTTGTTCTATAATCATTTGGTGACTATGATTTTATATCGTAAAGACATCTTAAAGATGGAAAAGGCTAAATTAGCAAAATATCCAATGATGTTAAAGGTGTTAAAGGTGTTAAAGTTGTTAAAAATGTGAGTCAAGATAGAAGACATTCACAATCTAGTGATGGTAAAAAAATCATTTCCTATCAAAGTTGAAAGGAAATGACGTTTGCTGCTACCATAAAAAGGAATGTCATTAGAAGTCATATTAGACTAAACTGAAGGAAAAATAAAAAGGTAAAGAACTAACCATGGAAGCTAGTGTTGCATCTTATTTGGAAGCCCAAGGTTATATTCTTTCAATCTCCTCAAGCTCTAAGTAATTTGAAACCTAAATTCTTAATTCAAGTTATTCCTATCATGTCCATTTTGAGATTGGTCTGACACATTCAAAATTAATGATGGAAATAAAGTTTTGGCGAGAAATAATTCATAAGACAGAACTATCAAGATAGGAATGATGAAAATAAAAATATTTAGAAATAAATTTTTGTGAGAAATAATTTATAATATATAACTATTGAGATGGAAATGATGAAAATAATTAGAACTTTGACAAATGTGAGACATGTACTTGAATGGAGAAAAAGTTTGAGCTCCTTAGGTACCCTTGCTGTGAATGGCTACAATTATATTATTGGTAACAGTATTTTGAAAATTAAAAGGATGTTTTGATTGTGATGAAAGTAGAAATATTGGGTTACTATAGGTTTTTTGGGACTGTTATATCTAATGACATAGTGACTATGTCCCATTCCAAAAATGAAGATACCACTATGCTATGACATGCTAGGTCAATCGTATGAGCGAGGACAAGATGTTATAATTATTCAATCAAAATTTATTACATCATGTAAAATTGATTTATGTAGGCCTTGTGTTCTTAACAAATAAATTTAAGATCAAGTTTATTACTTCCTTGAGAAGAAGTAAAAATATTCTTGAGTATGTGCATTTAGATATTGGGGGTGTATCTCTAGTCACCTCATTAAAAAAGCCTTGTTATTTTGTTACCTTTTATCAATAACTTCTCTAGAAATGTTTAGATTTTTTCTAAAACATAAATTTGAGGTGTTTGACACTTTTAGAAATTAGAAAGCCAAAGTAAAAAAATAAATTGATAAGTAAATTAAGATCTTGTGCACTGTTGGAGGATCCAACAAGGTTTATAGAGCTCTGAGCAAGGTTATCCAAACAATCCTCATAGAGATTGAGAGGCCAACGTACTGTTTTTCAAAACCCTCTTGATGAATCTATTACACATTGGTAGTATCATTAATACATATAATAGTGGTGTCAATACTACACAAATAATGTAGTAAAGTGAATAATTTTTTTGTTTCCAAAGGAAACACATTATGTTTTGCCTAGTAACTCAACATGTTATGATTAAATTAAGCAATGTGATATGCAGATATATTGTCACTATAGTATTAATCATTATACGTGTGTTTTAATATGTTGAAAACATTTAAACAAAAGATTTCATCTAGGACCAAAGAAGGCCAAATTTTTGGAGAGTAACATCCATTTGCCTGGATGGTCATGTTTACATGCTTCTATGTATATTTCCTACTGCAGCACTGATGCAGAGGATGACTAAGAAAAAGCAGTTTCTATATATAGTTCAATCCACATCTTGATGTTTCTTCCCAAAGTTGGAAGTTTTCGAAATGTCGTCTTTCCTTTAAAGGCTAGAGGGCCTTGGTCTCTTCGGGATGATGGGGACCTGTTGGGTCTCGTTCGTCGAAGTGGTCGTTCCTATTGGGCCTATTGGACAAGTGTGCTTGCGCCGTATTATTTTGCTATTATTTTGTTTGGAGGTGGGGGATATGGAAAGGTTAGTCTATTGGAAAGCATCAACAAACGCCTTCCTTGCAAACGTCACCACTCCCAGGAGGCCTTCTGTTAGAAACTTAGCTCTGTTAGTCCGGAGTATTAAGGAATAAGTACAAAGATGAGATTAGGGTTGACAGCCTGAGTCAGAGTCAAGCATCCACTCTCTTAAATCTATTCTCCCCTTTTTCTCACCTAAAGCTCACCTCTCACTTTATCTCGACTCTCAGCTACTTTCTTCCTTAATTCGAGCATGTCCTTCTCCTTGGATCTCTTCTACAGTGACCTATGGAACACAGCTTGTAAATCGTATCTTCTCCTTGGAGGAGCTAATTACATCTTGCTGTATCCTGGGGACTGCCGAGAATTCGTAATGGGGAGAAGATACACTTGGATTATTTCTATAATAGACGACTCCTAACCTCGTGATTATCAGACAGATCATTGGTGATTGAATCATATTAACCCATTGAAAAGACTCTCTCTCCATTGAAATCATCCGCAAACTTGTTTCATTAACATTCCAAAAGTACGAGACATAATTCTCTCTCGTTTTAAATATTTTTTTTCATTCTGTTTATCATTTCAGATCAGGTTTAGTTAGAGGTGCCATCCCAAAGCTTGTAAAAGCGTTTAGCGAAGAAGGGTGGGTGGGTTTTGCATAGGCCTCTTTCCGGTTTTGACCTACTTCGGCTGAAATCCCGAGACTGATGCTCGTCACAGCGCAGGACCGTCATATCCGTGCATGAATGACATCTTTGCAAATGAATATAACAGGGATATGCAAGATACATCGTACTCTCCCTTAAAACGTTCTGCATCCAACGTTGCCTATTGGGGCCTACCGGGCTGATAATGCAGCTTCGAATCAACCACTCCTTTGTTTTAATTCCCACCAGACGCTACCGGATCATATTCCATCGACTGATAAACAAGACTTAAACTATTCATATCGATGATTATTTTTTTGTGTTCCTGACTTCTTCCATGACAGCTGGAATAGTTAGAGCCTCGGAAAAGTGTTGTAGGTGAGAAATACGTTAGGCGTTCGTTGCCGCCGTCAGATTCCAACGGACTTCGATACCAGTTTAATGGCAGAAACCGGTAATGCCCAGGCTCCGATGCTTCATCCTGTGGATTAGTAAACATAGAAGTGAATCACTAGACACTAATATATATCACAGCGTCTGCGTTCCGGTGCCCTGACGGCGACGTCGCAACTGCAGGGCGATAATTCCAGCCCGCCTCGGATGGAAGACAACAGAGCTATGGTAGTTGGGATTGCGGGAAACCGGAGAAGGATCGCATCCTTCGTCAGCAGGTAACGTCGGAAGGCTTCCGGAGTCCACCCTGGTTGCGACGGTGCAACGAGAGGAAGCCAAAGGTGCCCCAGAAGATGATTCCGCGGTAGGCGGGACGTCAGACAACGCATGTGAGGGGGGGGGCGATCTCCTCGGGTTGATGTGTAGTGCCAGAAAAGGACTGAGTGAGACGGAGTGGGACGGCGTGTTCCCGCTTTACTCGGAGAACGTCGCTCTTTGCTGTGCCTCTGATTGCCTCAACTGGAAGTTTCCTCTTTTCTTCCTCTCCGGAGGGCGTAGCAGACGTAGATCGGGTCATCCTGCGCAAGAGTTGGGGGAGGTTCTCTATTCCCTTCCTTCTCTGTTGCTTCTAAGAGAAGCGGAGGGGGTGGGGAACGGGTGGAAAGTGCTGAGAAATTTGAGGGACGGTGCTGGAGATGTCACGCATCAGATTCCCCATCAGGTTCTTGCCTATTGGCATGTGAGGGGATTCCCAGCCAGCGAGAAAGAAGCAGAGGAATGATTGGGTTGCTCGGCTGGGCCTTTCCTTGTCCACGACCTTGACAAGTTAGATGGAGTGGGAGATGAAGTGGGCTTGTCTTTCGTCGTAATCTTATAAGTACCATAAAAAATGGGATCTTTTAAGCTCTCAAGATGTGTCCACGGGTTTTGATTAAGAAAGCGTAATAATGCATTGCTAAACACTCCGCGTTGTTAGCTTGATCCATGAGGCCTTGTAACATTGGAAAGAGGGCATATCGCGCATTATTGGCTTATTCATAAATGCAGTAAGCCCCTGGGCTTTTTCATAATTCGAGATATTCTGAAGAACATAAAACTACAGAATCTAATACCGATAGACATCCCAAAGTTTTATCCGGGTAACGTAGAGAAGTGGGTGTCCGGTACGGTTACTCATAATAAACTGTAAGAATTGGGGCTTCTGCTTAAATCAAGATGCTTCAATGTGTGAAAAATTCGGAGCTTAACTTACTTGATCTTTGAGGCTATGTGACGTAGAGGGCATGTCCCGTGCTACCAGTTTATTTATAAATCCAAAAAACTTCTCACCCTTTCATAATTTAAAATGTTTCTGAAGGGATTACCGATAGAAAATTTTCTATGATATTACTGAACATTCCGTTAATTTTCAGTTGATCCGTGAGGTACTGTAACTCAATGAAGAGGACGTCCGCGATGTTGTCGGCTCGTTCATAAACTAGTAAAGATTGCATTTTTATTCATTGAGGCTGCTTTGATGAGCTATGAACTAGGAAACCTTGCACTGCTAAATGTGCCCTACGTTATGCAGGAACCATCAGACCGGGTGCCGTAGAGAAGAGGGACATGTCCTGGGCGTCGTTGACTTATCTATGAATCAAGTTATTACTTGGTCTCGTTCGTTATTTAAGTGTTTTCAGAGGTTTATAACAAGATTTTACATTACCTACGTAAGCGTGCTCATTTCAACATGATCCAGAGACCGTGCGACTTCGACATGAGCGCATATCCGACGACGTATTCATGAATCAAGTGGAGAAGGCCTCAGTCATAATTTAACATGCTTTGAGGATATGAGAACGAGAAATCTAGTCATTAATTTTAGGTTATCAATATATTATGTTGCTAAAAATCCTCTAGGCTTAGTTTAGATCAGCGAGGCCGTGTGACGTTCAGGAATAACTCGGATGGCAACATTCTCTGCCGCCATTAAGATTACTCGCTGTATTGTCTTCTCCTGAAACACCTAGCCAGGCCTCTCCCCACGTCCCTACGCAGGGTCAGAGAAGCGTGGTCTTCCCCACACGAGTGGCTTTTACGTACGGCGGAGTTCAACTCCACGTTCTTTTCCATTTCATCCCCATTTCCAGCTCTTCAAATCCTCACATATCGTTTTCTTATTCTGCCCTCCTGGTCCCGCCTGCAACCTCTCCCCCCCCCCGTATTCTATGTATATAAGCCTCCCGGGGACCTCCTCACCCAATCTCTAACTCACCATTGTACCCAACCTTCTTCTTTTGCTCCATCATCGTCATCATCATCATAATCTTCTTCCTCATCGCCTCCCCCTCCACTAGAAGACTGATCCACAGATACGTGACAGAAGATGTGCAGCTCCACCATGAAGGCTCACAGAGCCGGCACAGGGCAGTCCGTGGCCCAGATCGATGGTCGACGGGTACTTCAGCCGGCGTGCAACCGCGTCGTCATCGGCCGGGAAACCGGCCGTCCGATGAAGAAGCTCCACGACCTAAAGGTGAACGCTGCGGCCTCTCCTGCGATTTCCGTGGCCAGTGAGGAAGTCGAAGCTTGCGATTATGGCGGCCAAGTCGTCATCACATCCCGGCCACCTCTCCAGACGCCCAAAACCGTTCACAGAAGGAGCGACGATCCCAAAGGCCTCAACTCAAGCGCCGAGAAGCCTGTCTCGCCGTCAGCCGTGCTTAAGAGCTTGAAGAAATCTGCGCAGGCGTGTGCCCATGTCCACGCGATCCCGTCCTTGCCGGCGCAGCAGGGTAAGGCGGCGGCGCCGGGGAGTATCGCGGCGGCGCAGAGGGAGCAGGCAACGTTCATTCGGGCGCAGAGGAAGATGAAGATTGCCCACTACGGCAGGGCCCCGGGAAAGATTTCTCCCGTCGACTCCTCCTCATCCCGTACTGAAGCCACCGGGGGCGGAGCACAGGATGAGAAGAGGTGCAGCTTCATCACGTCCAACTCAGGTACTTTCAATCTTGGTTGTATCGGAGGAACTAAGCTACCAGGCCCAAGAATTCTATTGGCTGATCTTCGCCTGTTCGACGAGCAGATCCCGTCTACGTCGCCTACCATGACGAAGAATGGGGAGTGCCCGTCCATGATGACAGGTGTGCTCTTCAGATGTCACAAGACCTCTTTTGTCTAGATTTCCAGAGAAAACTTATCTAAATTCGTAAATTTTTCTTCCCTGCAGAATGCTGTTTGAACTAATGGTTATGGCCGGAGCTCAGGTGGGATTAGACTGGACGACCATCCTCAAGAAACGGGAGGATTTCAGGTACTGATCATGAGGAAAACATGAATCTTTATCTCCGGGTACCTTCTTCGTAGGAGATGGCGTTGGTTCTGAGAGCGTTGGCATGCATACAGATCAGCGTTCGCGGGATTCGATCCGGAGGTGGTGGCGAAGTTCACTGAGAAACAGATGGCTGCTATCTGCTCCCGGTTCAGGATGGACATAGCGAGGGTCCGTAGTGTCGTCGACAACGCTAACTGCATACTTGAGGTTTTTTCGATAAACCTCTCTCTCTCTCTCTCTCTCTCTCTCTCTCTCTCTCTCTAAAAGCTGTCTGAGACCTTCTCTTGACAAAGACTTTCTATAGAATCTTGCACACCTAGGATAAGCTAATGAAGAGAGCCGTTATTTACAGCCGACCCGTCACTGCCTGGCCAACTATACGCCATCTCTGACTTTAAGATTAGAAGTCAATTGAGGGGACTTCTCCCTAGTTTACGTCATTCTCTACCACAGCTTCATTCGCAAGAAATCTCTATTCTGAAAGAATAGGCTTCCATTGACCCAAGCCTTACGAGCGAGAACAAGCCCCTGGCTCGCTCCACAGGAGCCTGATTATAAAAACCAGATTATCACAGCTGTCATGCAACCTTTCAACTAAATTCGCTCGTTGACCGGGTTTTTCTGGATTAAACTACTCATTCTGGCTTTTATTTCCATGTGCATGAATAAAGTAGTCTCTTAAAGCGGCACAACATGCATTAATAGGAGCTCTGTCCCTCTCGATCGATATACGTCTTCCAAACCGAATTTTGCAAATTTCAATCAGAAACTAATCATCGTGTAATAGAAATACCGTCGACGATACTTGTATTTACGCATGAGATTCAGCAGTTTCAGACCTCTTTCCTTCATAGAAATTATGAGCTGTAAGGAAAGAATGCTAGTCGTAATGGCGCTGAAGAGCGAAGAACTGGTCTTTCTTTATCTGAGAAATGATTAAGGTTTTCTACGGACTTGCAGGTTAGGAAGGAGGTCGGATCGCTGGATGAGTACTTCTGGGGCTTCGTGAACCACCGGCCCATTTCCACCCGGTACAGCAGCTGCCGGAATATTCCGGTGAAGACCTCCAAATCCGAGGCCATCAGTAAGGACATGGTGCGCAGGGGCTTCCGCTTTGCCGGCTCCGCCGTCATCCACTCCTTCATGCAGGCGGCTGGCCTCACCAACGACCACCTTCTCTCCTGCCCACGCCACCGCCAATTAATCCAGCCCAACTGCGCCACCACCGCTACCGCCACCACCCCACCCACCGCCCCCACTCCATAGCTCTCTCCCTCTCTCTACGCCCCCCCTGAGAGGACCCAGTGGAACACAGAGGGCGAGACTTAGAGAGATAGAGAGAGAGTGAAAGAACAAGAGAAATAGAGAAACCCAGATAAAGGAGACGCCGTCTTTAACCTAAAACTATCCGTAATCTCTTCCCATGACTAACGCGATCCATACCATCCAATCTCTTCGTGTGTTTGTGGCCTTGTCCGTGTAAAGATTGCTACTTTTGCGATGTCATGGGGCTCTCTTCCCTTTCCCAGTTGAGGAACGCAGGATACATGATACTGTGGATAGAAAAGGATTGCACCCGAAGACGGCGGGGGGAGCATGTGAGGTGTTGCTGGGGGACAGCTGCCTGTGGGTTGTCGGACGGCGGCGGAGGGTCCCCCCATGTGCCAGAGGCCGGTGGCCCATTATGCCCGCCTTTTGTTCGACGATATGCCCGTCCTAAAGGACAGAATTATTAGTGCGGCTGGGGCCTCCACCATGTTATCTTCCCCTTCGCTTGATTTGAATGGTGTAACGATTTAGCATCGTGCATTGGTCGCTATTGCTTATATACTGAACAACTGTTTTCTCCACTTGGTGGGCACACCTCTCCCTCCGTTTCCACTCTAAAGCTGTGTCTCCACCGTCATCTTCCATCCACATCAGTCCCGGATGGGTTATGGTCACAGCGCCACCCTTCTCTCTCTCTCTTCTCTCTCAGAGGGGCCTTGTGCAGAGGAGATTGAAGAAGATGATGCATTAAGGGATAGACGAAGCTCAAGCATCTGCGTTGGCTTGAGTTAAACGAGTATACGGGGAATATGTAAAAGAGTGTTAAGGGGTAGGCAGCCCCAGCCTAATCTCCAGTGATGCACCTGCAGTTTCTTCCAAGCATTCATGGAGGCCTCATGAAATGTAGGAAAAATGCCCCAGGAGACAACCCATTAATTATATGGATAAAATTGTAGTAACAAGCTGAAAGATAGGGTAAAGTGAATCCAACAACAATACAATGAAGTACCTTTAAGCTCAAGAGCAAGATCTTATAATCTAACCAAAGAAACTCATTGCATCATTCTATCAAAGAATGGGTGCCTTTTCTTTCATGACCCTCATAGGGGCTTAATCATGAAAATGTCTTAAAAAGGAAATGTTCATTTGACATTCAACAATGCCTCTTCAAGTAATGAAGCGAAGAACGCAGGAAGATCAGATGACAAATACATAAACCTTTATGGAAAACTCTTCATAGATTCTGAACAAATTCTTCAAGTACTAAGGCTTTGGTTGATGAGGCTCAGGTATCTCCAATGGGTGGGTGGTCTTTATGTAGAGACAAAGGAAGTAAGTTTGAAAATTATAGCTGAGCATGAAATCCATTATTACCATCATTAATAGGACTTAGAAATCATAAATGCATATACTTTATTTTTATTTCACACTTTTATGATTTATGTTGCACATAAAATATACAGTGCTCAAACTCCAATGCTTCAATCTCTCACTTTTCATGCTCTCTATCTTTACCTAAATTCTTTAGGACGTGAACAAAATTGACAGGTAACCTTGAACTTGCTTGTGCCAACAATTGAATTATTTAAATTCTCTTATCGTTTTCTATCTATGACATCATAACTGAAAGTAATTATTAACCATAGAATCCTATTGAAAGGAGAAACATGATTCAATGCAATCAATTCATGTTCTTATATAGACTCAATATAGTCAGCAATTAAAAGGAAGGTTTAAGGGAAAAATGAAACTGAATGTTATGAAGCATTGGATTGGAGTAGCCTTAATAAAAACAAGACCTTTTAAGATGGAAGATTATCTTTCCAATGGACATCAAAGAAATTTTACCTTTTAAAATTTAAATTATTGATATTGACTTTTTTAAAATAAAGTTTAGATCAACATCTCACCTTATTGCTAAGGCAGTATGCGAATGATCCATAAATTGCTATGATATAGATAATCATCAAAGAACAAATTGCAAGAATAGAATCATTCCTATGTACACTGATGATAAAGAGAGAACAAGAATACCATGGGAATCCAGCAAGCATTAACCTTAATGTCATGTGAAGAAGGGATTTCAAGTCTTCTTAATCAATACTTCATGGTATGCTTCTTATATATGGCTCCCATTTGAAAGTGTTGAAAGAGAGTTTCTCAGCCAAACATTGGAGAAGGAAGAACCCTAAGTCACCTTCTTCTTGAGACTCAAGTGGAGGCAAGAAAGAATGATTCAATCCACTTAAGGGTAAATCAGGTCTAGTCTTTCTATACCAAAATCAATGGTTTACATTGGGTAGGGTCAATTTCCAGTAAGTTGGATTGAATCAAATAAAGTTGAAAAATAGAGGTACAATAAAAGAAAAGTAAAATTACAATAAATAAAAGTAAGAGAGAAAAAAGACACTTTCTTATGTTTCAACATTTTCCCTCAAGCTAGAGAATAGATGTTATTCATTCTCAACATGTAAATGAGATTCTTGAATGTTAGACAGCTCAACCCTTTTGTATGGATGTTTAAAAGTTGATTCTATATTGACACAATAAGGCATACAAACTAAACCACTTTCAGGTTTTTTCTTTGATAAAGTGACAATCAATCTCAATATATTTTGAACAGTCATATTATACCACATGATGTATCATATTAATTATAGACTTGTTATCATAATATAGTTAATAAACTCATCACACTTACTTCATATCTTCTAAATAATTTTTACAAAAGTAGTTCACATACACTTATTGGGATATTACTCAAAATTCATAATCTTCATTTGATTGTGTTACCATGTTTTTTTTCTTGATGTCATATCACAAGATTACTATCAAAGAAGGTGCAATAACCTAGCGTTAATCTACATAATTGACATCTATATGTTGTATTGTTCTAAAAGAAAATACCTTCCTCTGGTTTTTCCTCTACATTGTGTCATGTTCTACGAGCTACAAATAAGTGTCTTTCTTTTGGTTTATGCATAAATTAACTAATTACACTCAATGCATATACCATTGAATCTATGATTTAGATCTATTATAATATGTGTTGCTTTACATGCAATTTTTCTTATATCTTTGAGAAGATAAATAATAAATTCTTGTTGCAAGATAAAGATATATTTTCTTGAGAGGGCTATCATATTTTATCATTCTTAGTGTTCACTTGTCAAAATCATTTAACATACACTTAGTCAAATAGTATCATTCTTCCTCATCATTTCTAATCATTTTGTCACAAATCATCCATGATCATTCTACCAAAGAACCGGCATCTATTTTTTAGGCTGCTAATAGGGGCTTAATCATGGGAATCATGGGCTTAATCTATTTCTTAAAAGAGAAATGATTCAATAAAAGGTCCAAGAAAGTGGAAAATTGTCAAGATGTTTTTTGCAAGAAGGTTGGACCAAAGTGGAATCTTTTGATGGGGGGAAAAAAATCAAGTCTTCTTCTACTGGAAAGGATAGCCATATTTTTCTCTTGAAGTGAATGATACAGATACTAATTCTCTTGCAGTTTTTCAAAAATCCTTTTCATTTTCTTTCACATTTGAATAGAAAATTATAAAGTTAGTCTCTCTATCCCTCTCTCGCTACATATCCATATATATATAGAGAGAGAGCAGCCATACCTACAAAACGTTATTCTGAAGTTTTGCAACCTGGTAAGAAAATACAAAAGAAAATTACTGAATTAACGCTCAAACCCCAGAAAGAGCCAGTAAATGGGGAAGAATTCTTTCAAGGGAAGAGAAAAATTTCCAAGACACAGACAAACAAGAAAAAGAGAAATTTTCATAAATCTGTTGCTAAATGACCTTATAAGGCTGAGACTCTATTGTGTAAATATTGGTCTTTCAAAGGAATTTAAAGCTACTGGATGAAGTTCTAGGTTACTTATGTCCAAGCCCACCATTCATTTGACATTCGGCGATGCCTCTTTCAAGTAATGAAGTGAAGAATGAAGGAAAATCGTACAATAATTATATAAAGTTTCATGGAAGACTCTTCAATGTAAACTATTGATATTGACTTCAGTGAAGTTTAGATCAACCACCTCACCTTGTTGCTAAGGTGGTAAGAGAATGATCCATAAATTGCTACAATATAGATAGTCATCGAGGAACCAGTTGTGAGACCAGAGCCATCCCTACTCACACTGATATAGAACAAGAATTACCCTGTGAATCCAAAACAATTTACACCCTATGCTTACAAAGTAAGGAGGAGTTTCAAGCCTCCCTCAATCAATGTCTCCACATATATGGTCTCCCATTCAAAGTGTTA
Source organism: Spirodela intermedia (assembly GCA_902729315.2). NCBI lineage: Eukaryota > Viridiplantae > Streptophyta > Magnoliopsida > Alismatales > Araceae > Spirodela > Spirodela intermedia. The sequence continues at coordinate 2,113,430 of LR746267.1, read as the reverse complement.
TTTTTTGGCATCTAGTAGATCTAGATAGAGACTATAGAGCGCTATGGGATTGGAATTTCAAGACTAAAGTTGGTCAGGAAATAATTAGAGTGAAGGCATTGAAGCTTTTCATCACATCTCCTAGGACGCACTTCTAACACTGTTCGGAAATATCCACTATGAAAGCCGGCAAGAGTCCTGTCAGAGGAATTATCTTTAAACAGTAGATGCATTCTGTGGAAATGTGCAGGGAACCAACCACTGTATATCACAAGCTCGTTATGGTGATTAGAATGGTTGAAGCTATTAAAATTTAGGAGCACGTAAACAGAACATTACAGCTCGAATCTTCAATAACAATAGGAGATTTCACAACAAAATGGCTCTGTTTATCAACAACAGGGAGACTAACCTTTAAAACAGCCGTATTGCTGATTTGGAAGGACAACTGCAGTGGCATCTCTGTTTGGGCGCACATCTCACCTATTAAACTCCATCTCTCCGATCACATCAGGCTTAGATCAGAAGTGCATCACCCAGAAGCTCAAACTCACATCATCGAGATATATTGTTGCAATGACCTTTAAAAGCCACTAAGTTTTTGGGATAGGATCCAATTTGGAATTGCCTTCGCTGATTAGAGATATCTTTAGTAAATATCTCAACCTAGAACTCATGAAAACTTTTACTTTTTCTTAGTATGAGATATGAACACGTTAAAAACTTTATGCCCATCCAAATCAAATCACCAAGGAGCAGGACTCTCATCCTCTGGAATCCGTTATTAAGAAGTACTTTAAGAAATGGAGGCTAGAAACATCTCACTAGATCCAGCTTGAATGCAGGACTAAACCATGAAGATCCATGAAATCCAACAGAAATCCCAAGTTGTGGTCTGCTACCTGCGACCAGCAATAAAAAGCGTGTCAGACCCAGCAGTAAACCAGAACA
>LR746267.1:1332500-1412500 GCA_902729315.2 Spirodela intermedia | reverse complement strand
AATTTACAATGACTAAGTCATGTCAAATTTTGGCGCCAAGGATGTATTGCATAATATTTACTATTTTTCTATTTTTCACTTAGAGTACATAAAAAAAATTAATTCTTATTTTATTTTCTTTTTGCTGATTTTTTTTTAAGAAAAAGGGAACGAAAAGAAGCAAGGTAAGGACTATAGCATACTGAAGGAGGGTAACAATTAATAAACTTTTCCCTCAAATTTATTGATTTTTTTTATACATGGTAGAAGATCCTTGCATCCAAAGCTAGAAAATTCTTTCATTATTTTATTCAAGACTAAAAATCTGAAGAAAAAAAATTAATTTTGATGGATCTTGAAGGAAGTATAGGTCAAACTGAGAACAATTCTATGGCCATGAAAAATTATTATATCCCTGATTCATTTCAAAGAGCATCAAATATTAAAGTCCCATTAGCACCCACTATTAAATTCGAAATAAATCTTAGAATTTTTCAAATGCTCTTTAATTTTCATGGATTGCCTTTAGAGGAACTTCATCAGCACTTAGAAAAATTTCATATGGTCTATGATTTAGTTAATCTCTCTCAAGTTACACCAGAAATTATTAAGATGAAATTATTTCCTCATACACTTAGGGACAAAGCTAGCCATTAGTTATCCACATTAGATAGAGAATTAACTAGTTGGAAAGACATAGAACAGGCCTTTCTTTGAAAATTTTATCCCTTAGAAAAAACCCAAAATATGAGAAAACATATATAGAGTTTTTCTCAAAGACCAGAAGAAACTTTACATGAGACATGAGAAACATTCAAAGATGTAATTAGAAAGTGTCCTCATCATGCTATACCCAAGTGGCAGTTCAATAGAATTTTTTATGATGGATTATTAGAACAACATAGAAATATGGTTGATTCTATATGTGGAGGAACTTTTATGGAGAAAACCCCTATTGAGATTTACAATCTTTATGAGAATTTAAGTGAAAATTCTAGAGATCAAGCCTCTTTTGAATTATATGACAATGATAAGAAGAGAAGAATTTATGAATTGCATCATGATGATGATTCTAAACTTAGAAATAAGGTTAATTAGATTAATCAAATATTAAAAAAACTTGATTTACTTATTGACAATATTAGAAAGCTTTTTAACCCTCAATTTAATTCAAATAGTACATGTCCTATGTATGGTGAGAATGATTATTTTGGATTTTAATGTTATAATTTAGATCAATCATTTCACCCTAAGCAAGAACAAGTGCAAGTAGCTCATAGTTTTAATAGAAATAGGGAACCTTTTTCAAATTCTTATAATCCTAATTAGAGGAATAATTTTTCATAGAGAGATCCAAATAATATTAAAAATTCAAGAGCACTTAGACCCAATTCAAACTCTGAATTTCGTCTAAAACAAGAAAATAGATTTCAGAAAAATCAGCTCTCTCAAATCCAACTTGATACTATAGAAATGATGCAGCAAATGAGTCAAATGATGCAACAAACTATGAATCAAATGATGCAGCACCAGAAACAAATTATAGAGGCCCTTGGGAATAAGAGAGAAGAGGGACAGCTACCTAGTCAGCCCATAGAAAATCTAAAGAATCGCCCAACAATAGGATTTCAGTAAGGGGAGTCTAGTAGCATGAATCTAGGAAAAAACCCACGAAATGAAAATGTTAGGACAGTGAATGCAATAAGGAGTAGTAAGATTTTACCTGATCCTTATCCCCAAACATTAGAAGAAAAAGGAAACGTGGACAACCCAAAACAAAATCAAATAGGAGTAGAAGACGATTTTATAGATTCTACTAAGAAAATTTCAAAAGAGAAGACAATCATTCCATTTCCTAAAGTTTTAGAGCCTAGACAAAAAAAGAAAAAGGAACACAATGAAGAAATAAAGAAAATTTTACAAGATGTGCAAATTAATTTTCCTTTACTCACTACCATTGAACATATTCTTGAATATGCTAGAGTTTTGAAAGAAATGTGTACACCAAAAAGGGCGCCTAGAGTAGAAAAATTGTCTATGCATGCTAGTGCATTATTATTAAATCAATTACCATATAAACTGAGAGATACAGGTGCCCCTTTAATTTCGTGTGATAATAGTAGATCTATTTTTCAGAATGCATTACTTGACACTGGTGCTAGTATTAATTTATTACTTGCAAGTATTTGTGATAAATTTAATATTTTTGATCTTAAACTTTCTACTGTTACCTTATAATTTGCTGATAGATCAATAAAATATCTTAAAGATATTTAAGAAAATGTGATAGTAACAATTAAAGGGTGTAAATTTCTAGCTGATTTTGTAGTGCTGGAAATGAATTTTAATGGATAGTTTTATGATACACCAATGATGTGACTCAGTCGTTGTATATTAAATCACGCAAATATAAAATTTATAAAACTAGAAAATATGAATTTTTGGATATTTAGAAGTATTTCTAAATAAATATATCAATTATAATTCAATAAAAATTCCAAAAATAGCGGTAATTTTCCAAGTCGATCATAGGGATGTAATATAATATCTGGTAATTATTCAGAATTTTTCTCAATGAATATAATTTTCTTACAAATTTTTTACTAGAAAATAAAAAGGAAATATATTTAAAATTCTCAAAAAAAAGGAAATAAGGGTGCGGATGTCAGGATGACATCAGCACCTGGCGAACGCGAATCAGGCAGAAATAGAGTTTTGCTCGGTGATTCTTATGTAAGGAATTACAGATGACTTAATTAATCAAATTAAGATCTGTAAAAGCCGAAAGAATCATAATTGAACGAAGTATAGTTTGGTAAATTAAAATCACACAAAGTATCACTAAATGAAGCGTAAATTAAATTGAAAGCAGGAAAACAAAGTTCTGGCATCGCGACAGCGATGCGTCGGCGATGCACGAAAATCCTAAGCGTTCGAGAGGATCGTCATACAGTGTCCACAGCCTCGAAGGCTCTCCTTGGACAAAGACGATGTGGGCAATCTCTAAATCTTCTCAAGAAGTCTAGAGATGAATGAAGTGGGTCGTTAAAACGTCTCCAGGGGCTGTCACCCGGCGGAGCGGAAAAATGGCAACTTTACGGCTCTCCGGCGGCTGTCACTCGACGGAGAAGAGCTGGATGGAGGTGGGGCGCATGTTAGGGAGCTTCATCCTCAGGTCTGCACAGCAAGAGGAGGCGCTTCATCGCATCTGGTACGCTCTCAAGAGGTGGCGACTGGTCTCCCAGCAGATCATCCTCTTCCTGACGACGGCTTGTTCGTCGATCAATTGGAGATCATTTACTCGATGGATTCGCGATCCTTTTATCGCGAATTGTTCAATAATTTTAGTAGCAATGCTCCGTGAATCGCATTGATAAATTTTTGCCGATGATCCAGCGATTCTCGTTGCTTAATCCTTCATCAGTGATCTGTAGAAAAGTCACGATAATTAGATAAAAATATATGAATTTTGACTCTAGAAGGATTCGAACCCACGCCGGTCGCCCACCTGTGAGGAAGGTGTGACGCGGGTTTAGTCCCACATCGGTTGTTGACATGACTCAATCGTTGTATATTAAATCACACAAAAATAAAATTTATAAAACTAGAAAATACGAATTTTCGGATATTTAGAAGTATTTCTAAATAAATATATAAATTATAATTCAATAAAAATTCCAAAAATAGTAGTAATTTTCCAGGTCAATCACAGGGATGTAATATAATATCTGGTAATTATTCAGAATTTTTCTCAATGAATACGATTTTCTTACGAATTTTATACTAGGAAATAAAAATGAAATATATTTAAAATTCACGAAAAAAAGGAAATAAGGGTGCGGGCATCAGGATGACGTCAGCGCCCTGCGAATGCAAATCAGGCAGAAACAGAGTTCCGCTCGGTGATTCTTACGTAAGTGATTACAGATGACTTAATTAATCAAATTAAGATCAGTAAAAGCCAGAAAAATCATATTTGAACGAAGTATAGTTTGGTAAATTAAAATCACACAAAGTATCACTAAATGAAGCGTAAATTAAATTGAAAGCAGGAAAACAGAGTTCCGGCGTCGCGACGGCAATGCGTTGGCGATGCACCGGAATCTTGAGCGTTCGGGAGGATCGTCATGTAGTGTCCACGGCCTCGAAGGCTCTCCTTGGACAAAGACAATGTGGGCAATCTCTAGATCTTCTCGCGAAGTCTAGAGATCAATGAAGTGGGTCGTCGAATCGTCTCCGGCGGCTGTCACCCGGTGGAGCGGAAAAACAGCGACTTTGCAGCTCTTCGGCGGCTGTCACCTGACGGAGAGGTGCTGGATGGAGGTAGGGCGCATGTCAGGGAGCTTCATCCTCAGGTCCGCGCAGCAAGAGGAGGCTCTTCATCGCATCTGGTACGCTCTCAAGAGGTGGCGACTGGTCTCCCGGCGGATCATCCTCTTCTCAATGACGGCTTGTTCGTCGATCAATCGGAGATGATTTACTCGATGGATTCGCGATCCTTTTATCGCGAATCGTTCAGCAATTTTAGTAGCAATGCTCCGCAAATCGTGTTGACGAGATTTTCGCCGATGATCCAGCGATTCTCGTTGCTTAATCCTTCACTAGCAATCTGTAGGAAAGTCGTGATAATCAGATAAAAATATATGAATTTTGACTCTGGGAGGATTCGAACCCGCGCCGGTTGCCCGCCTCTTCTGAGGAAGGTGTGACGGGGGTTTACTCCCACATCGGTTGTATGCCGATTTTTCGGACGAATATATAGTAATGCTAGCTTTGTGAGCAAAGTCCCTTCTCGCACGTGTATGACCACTCCTTGCCCCACAGCCGGCTGGCCACCGGTGACGTGGAGGGGGAGTGGCGTACGTGTGCCCTGTCGGTCCCCAAGCCAAGCCACTCGAGCCCCTGCTCGTAGCTTACTCCCCGACTGTGCTTCCGACCTACTTGCGGGCTCGGCTGGCCGGTGGGTCCCCCCATTTTTGCAATATTTTTATTTTTATTTCTTGTTCTTCATTTATCTCAAAAGTAAGACTGTAAAAATCGTATAAAATCACATAATTATCCAAAAATTCACGTTAATCAATTGAAAACCAAAAATCATTCTTTAACACAAATATAAGTCTATTTATCATGAGTTAAGGCTAAAACTATATTATTTACTAATTATTAACTCATGATAATGAAGACTTATCAGTTGTGCGCCGATTTTTCAGGCGAATATATAGTAATGTTAACTTTGCAAGCAAAGTCCCTTCTCTTGCGTGTAGACCACTCCTTGCCTCACAGCCAGTTGGCCACCAGTGATGTGAAAGGAGAGTGCGCACATGTGCCCCTATCGGTCCAAGCTAAGTCACTCGAGCCCCTACTCGCAGCTACTCTCCGACTGTGCTTCCGACCCCCTCCCGGGCCTGGCTGGCCGGTGGGTCCCCCCCCATTTTGCAATATTTTTATTTTTATTTCTTGTTCTTCATTTATCTCAAAGGTAAGACTGTAAAAATCGTATAAAATCACATAATTACCCAAAAATTTATGTTAATCAATTGAAAACCAAAAATCATTCTTTAACACAAATATAAGTCTATTTATCATGATTTAAGGCTAAAACTATATTATTTACTAATTATTAACTTATGATAATGAAGACTTATCAACCAATCATCCTAGGAAGACCATTTTTGCATACAGTAAAGATGAATATTGATTTTCGTACAAGTATTGCGAAAATTTCATGTGGAGATCAATCAATAGAAATTAAAATTTTTGAGGTACCAAATGATCTTAACAAATCACAAGTATATAATTGTCATACCATAGATCTTCTAGATGATTTTGATGATTCAGATGTTATTGTTGACTGTGTGCTGGAAGAATTAGAGGAAATAGAGAATATAAATTTGAGAGAAAAGAAAGAGAAAGATCATCTGAATTTAGAGTTGAAACCTCTTCCCTCTAGTTTAAAATATATGTTTTTGGAGGAAAATAATTCATTTTCTATTATTATTGCAACTGATTTGAGTGATGAACAGGAAGAAAAATTATTAGATGTACTTCAAAAAAATAAGAAGGCTATAGGCTAGAAAATAGACGATCTAAGAGGCATTGATATGAGTGTATGCATGCATAATATATATCTAGAGGAGGGGGCTAGAACTAGTAGGGAACCACAATGAAGATTAAATCCTAACATAATGGAAATTGTAAAAAAAGAAATTTTAAAGTTGTTGGCTACTGATATTATTTATCTTATTTCAGATAGCCAATGGGTTAGTCCTACAAAAGTAGTGCCAAAAAATCAGGGATCACGGTTATAAAAAACAAAAATGAGGATGAAATACAAACAAGATTAACTACCAGTTGGAGGGTTTGTATTGATTATAGAAAATTAAATTCAATTACTAGAAAAGATCATTTTCCCCTACCATTTACTGATCAAATTCTAGAAAAATTAGCTAGAAAAAACTTTTTTTATTTTCTAGATGGATACTCTAGTTATAATCAAATTTATATAAACCCTTTAGATCAAGAAAAAATAACTTTCACTTGTCCATTTGGTACTTTTTCTTTTAAATGCATGCCTTTTGACCAGTGTAATGCTCTAGCCACATTTCAAAGATGTATACTATCTATTTTTTTTGATATGATTAGAAAATGTATGAAAATTTTTATGGACGATTTTTCTATTTTTGGTGAATCATTTGATGAATACTTAAATCATTTACAACATGTACTTGAGAAATACATAGAGAAAAAATTATTTTTGAGTTAGAAGAAATCACATTTTATGGTTAGAGAGGGAGTTGTGTTGGGTCATATTGTGAGTGAAAGGGGTTTAGACGTGGATAGAGTAAAAATTAATATTATATCTAAAATGAAACCTCCAAATTCAATAAAACAGATTAAATCTTTCTTGGGTCATGTAGGTTATTACAGAAAATTTATTCAAGATTTTTCAAAAATTTATAAACCTCTCACCATGCTATTATCTAAAGATGTGCCTTTTAATTTTGATGAGAAATGTTTTGAATCTTTTTCCAAAATAAAAAGATTACTTACTAAGGCACCTATTTTACAAACTCCTGATTGGTCCCTCCCTTTTGAAATAATGTATGATGCATCAAATTATGCAGTGGGGGCTGTTTTAGGACAAACAAAAGAATCAAAACCCATAGTAATTTCATATGCTAGTAAAACTATATCTGATGCTCAATTAAATTATATTACGACTGAAAAAGAGTTGTTAACTGTAGTATTTTCATTAGAAAGGTTTAGATCATATATTTTGGGAGCTAAAATTATTATTTATATGAATTTTGTAGCATTAAAATATTTGTTAAATAAGAAAGATGCAAAGCCACATTTATTAAGATGGATTTTATTGTTGCAAGAATTTGACTTAGAAATAGAAGATAAAAAAGATTTTGAGAATATTGTTGCTGACCATCTTTCTAGATTAAGTGATACAAGAATAAATGTAGCACCTTTACAAGATGCATTTTTAGATGAACAATTGATGGCAGCTCAACATCAACCATCACCATGGTATGCACATATTGTTAATTTTCTAGTTTCTAGAAAAACTCTAGAATAGTGGGATAAGAACTGAAAACATCATTTCTTTTCTAAGATTAGAAATTATTTTTGGGATGATCCTAATTTATATTACTTGGGCAATGATCAAATTTTAAGGAGATGTGTTCCTGAAGAAGAATACTATAGAATTATTAACATGTGCCATTCATCTAATTGTGGAGGACATTTCTCTAGATGAAAAACAGCTGTAAAAATTTTTCAGTGTGGTTTTTATTGGCCTACAATCATTAGAGATTCTATAGAATTTAGTAGAACATGTATTTCATGCCAATCTATAAGTAACATGAGTAAAAAAGATGAAATACCCATAAGTAACATGTTAGTAGTCGAAATTTTTGATGTATTGGAAATAGATTTCATGGGTCCCTTCCCATCAGCTGGAAAATATGAATATATTTTGCTTGCTGTTGATTATGTGTCAAAGTGGGTGGAAGCTATTCCTACTAGAACTAATGATCATAAAATCGTGATGAAATTTGTGCAGAAAAATAATTTTTCGAGATTTGGATGTCCTAGAGTGATTATTAGTGATGGAAGAACATATTTTACAAATAAACATTTCAAGAAACTGTTGAAAAAGAATAGAGTACACTATAGAGTAGCCACTCCATATCATCCCCAAACAAATGAGTAAGCTGAAATAGCAAATAAGGAAATTCAGAGAATTTTGAGAAAAATAGTTAGACTAGATAGGAAAGATTGGCCCACGAAATTACAAGATGCATTATAGGCTTATAGAACAACTTATAAAAATCCCATAGGTATGTTCCCATTTCGTCTCATTTTTGGAAAGCCATGTCATCTTCTTGTGGAAATAGAACATAAAGCATTATGGGCTATAAAAAATTTATGTATCGATGAAAAAACAGCTGGTGGGCATAGAATTTTTCAGCTACATGAACTAGAGGAGTTGAGGAATGAAGCTTATGAAAATCATAGAATATATAAAGAAAAAACTAAAACTTTTCATGATAAATACATTAGCAGAAAAAAAATTGATGTTGGACAAAAAGTTTGGTTATATGATTCTAGGCTGAAATTATTCCTAGGAAAATTAAAATTAAAATGAAAAGGGCCTTATGTGGTGAAAGAGACATATGATCATGGGGCTGTAATGATTAAAGATCCTAAAAGTGATCATAACTTTATGGTAAATGGACAGTGGCTTAAACATTACATAGAACATGAACGCCTTGCAGAAAAAAAAAAATTATTATTAAAAAAAATTCAAGAGTAAGATCAAGGAGTCCAACTAGAGACATTAACTTCAGTGCTGCATGAGAGGCAACCCATGGTTTTTATTTCATTTTGTTTGATTTTTTTTAAGCTCTATTTTTCTTAGAATTTTGCAGTACTTATTTCTATATTTGTTGTTTTGAAAAAGTGTAGGAGGAAGTGTGTAAGACGAAGTAAAAAATTAAAAATGAGGTTGAGGTGATGTCTTTCGTAGCTTTATCATTTATGACAATATTTTTAATGCTAAACTTTACATATATACATGCTTCACTTGAAAATTATATTTTCTGCATATTCTGTTTTGATTTTTCTATGTCATTGAGGAGAATGTCATTTTTAAGTTGAGGGGTGAAGTATTCATTAAGAACATTTTTTGAAAATTTTATGTTGTAGGACGATTAAGAACATGTGTTTGCATTTTACTCAACTTAGAACAGCAACTAAAAAAATAAAAAATAAAATAAAATTCGGAAAAACTGCAACATCTATTTTCTGGTTTTCTGTCAGGAACAACAGATTGTCAAAAACAGTAGACAAAAAATAGCCCAAAATTTGAAATTCTAGAGACCCTTTTCTCACATTTCAATCCCCTAGACATATATTATTGAAATTCGAAATTACAGCTATAAAGAGGATAGTTTTGATTTATTTTTGACAAATTTATTGCTGCTAAAAATAAAATTGAAAATAGAAAACAGAACTATCAGAACTATCTAATTTACAAATCTCTTACATCATATTGCATGCATGAAAAATTAAATCAATTAGATTGATTGATACCAAAAGATACTAAGAAGATTATTATTGAGTCAAAAGAATGATCCAGTAGTATGAAATGTTGGAATACTCCTTTGATACATGATAGATAGCATGGATTTGATTTAATAGATTTTCACTTTATGATCTTGATAGATAATATTTACTTGATGTGAAAATTTGATTGATCATTTGAGTTTAATGGAAATTTTTTACCCTGATCTATAGGACTTGTGAGGAAAAATCACTTATTTTGAAAAAAAAAAAAAGAGAGATCAATGTGAAAAATCTAGAAATGAATAGTACATATGGAGGGCATGAGACATCATTCTCATTGTCGAAAATTGTATATAGAAAAATACTTACTACAAAATAAGTGGATAAAGTGAAGCCCTGAAAATGAAGAGTACATATGGAGGGTGTGAGACATCATTCTTATTGTTGAAATTTTTCTACAAGAAAAGCTACTTATCCACTATATATAAAAAAAAAAAAAGAAAGAAGAAATATGGTGCAAACTTTAAAAATCAAGCCATAGAAAAAGGGAAATGTAGGATCAATATTATTCTTAGATGAGTATTGATAATTGGAACATCTTGTAAATACATCTATGAGTGAAGAAGGGATAAAGATGTGAATAGAAGAAGTGAAGTCTAGATTGTTATTCCAAAGAATATTTAAACATTTAAGTGCTTGACATCATTCTTAAATACTTGATATTAGAATCCAAAGTGTCTAAAGGTGCATCATTTCTAATTGTATTTTTTTTCTTTCTATATTGAAATATGATGTTTGAGATTTGTAAATTTTTATTTTCACAACTTCATTGCTAAGGGACTAGCAATGATTTAAGTTGAGGGGTAAGATAAGTTTTCATTATCATGAGTTAATAATTAGTAAATAATATAGTTTTAGCCTTAACTTGTGATAAATAGATTTATATTTGTGTTAAAGTGTGAAAAGTGGTTTTTAGTTGATTAATATGATTTTTTGGGTAATTATGTGATTTTATACGAATTTATATGATTTTTACAATCTTACTTTGAGATAAATGAAGAAAAAGAAATAAAACTAAAATATTACAAAACAGGGGGACCTGCAAGCGGGTCAAAAGCTTAGTCGAGGAGTAGCTGTGAGCAAGGGCTCAAGCAGCTTGGACAGATAGGGGCACGTGTGCGCCACTCCCCTTCCACATCACTAGTGGCCAGCCAGCTGTAGGACAAGGAGTTGTCGTACACGCGAGAGAAGGGACTTTGCTTAGAAAGTTAACATTACTATATATTCGCCCGAAAAATCGGCACACAACTAATATGGGAGTAAACCCACATCACACCTTCCTCAGAAGAGGTGGGCGACCAGCGCAGGTTCAAGTCCTTCTAGAGTAAAAAGTCATATATTTTTATTTGATTATCGTGACTTTCCTACAGATCGTCGGTGAAAGATTAAGCAAAGAGAATTGCTGGATCATCGGTGAAAATCTCATCAACGCGATTCGTAGAGCATTGCTACTAAAATTACTAAATGATTCGCGATAAAAGGATCACGAATCTATCGAGTAAATCATCTCTGATTGATCAACGAACAAGCCATCGTCAAGAAGAGGACAATCCACCAAGAGACGAGTTGCCACCTCTTGAGAGCGTACTAGATGTGATGAAGAGCTTCCTCTTGCTGCGCAGACCTGAGGATAAAGCTCTCTGACACGTGCCCCACCTCCATCCAACTCCTCTTCGTCGGGTGATAGTCACCAGAGAGCCGCAAAGTTGTTGTTTTTTCGCTCTGCCGGGTGACAGCCACTAGAGATGAGTCAACGACCAATTCCATTGATCTCTAGATTTTGAAAGGAGATCTAGAGATTGCCCACGTTGTCTTTCTCCAAGAAGAGCCTTCGAGGCCATGGACACTGCACGACGATCCTCCCGAACGCTCAAGATTCCAGTGCATTGCCGACGCATCGCTGTCGCGATGCTAGAACTCTATTTTCTTGCTTTTAACTTACTTTACGTTTCATTTAGTAATAATTTTTGTGTTTTCAATTTACCAAAATATGCTTTATTCAATTACGATTTTTCTAGCTTTTACAGATCTTAATTTGATTAATTAAATCATCTATAATCACTTACGTAAGAATTACCAGGCGGAACTCTATTTCCGTCCAATTCGTATTCGCTGGGTGCTGATGTCATCTTGACGTCCACACCCTTATTTCTCTTTTTTCGTAAATTTTAAATATATTTTCTTTTCATTTCCTAGTATAAAATTCATAGAAACTCGTATTCATTGAGAAAAATTCTGAATAATTACCAGATATTATATTACATTGCTGTGATTGACCTAGAAAATTACCGCTATTTTTGGAACTTTGATTGAATTATAATTGATATATTTGTTCAGAAATACTTCTAAATATTCAAAAATTCGTATTTTCTAGTTTTATAAATTTTATATTTGCGTGATTTAATATACAACGACTAAGTCACGTCACATTCTTAACATGTGTCTTTCATCTAACTGTGGAGGACATTTCTCTAGATAAAAAACAGTTGTGAAAAATTTTTCAGTGTGATTTTTATTAGTCTACAATCAGTAAAGATTTTATAAAATTTATTAGAACATGTATTTCATGCTAATCTACAAGCAACATGAGTAAAAAAGATGAAATGCTCATGAGTAACATGTTAGTAGTCAAAATTTTTGATGTATGAGGAATAGATTTCATGGGTCCCTTCTAATCAACTAAAAAATATGAATATATTTTACTTGTTGATTATGTGTCTAAGGGGATGGAAGTTATTACTACTTGAACTAATGATCATAAAATCATGGTAAAATTTGTGGAAGAAAATATTTTTTCACGCTTTAGATATCTTAGGGTGATTATTAATGATGGAGGAATCCATTTTCTAAATAAACATTTTAAAAAACTGTTAAAAAAGAATGAAACATGCCATAGAGTAGCCACTCCATATTATCTCCAAACAAATAGGAAAACTAAAGTAGCAAATAATAAAATTTAGAGAATTTTGAGAAAAATAGTTAGATCAGATAGAAAAGATTAACCCATAAAATTACAAATGCATTATGGGTTTATTGAATAACTTATAAAAATCTCATAGGTATGTTTCTATTTTGTCTCATTTTTGGAAAGCCATGTCATCTTCTTGTGAAAATACAGCATAAAGCACTATGGGTTATAAAAAAATTATGTATGAATGAAAAATCAGTTGGTGGGCATAGAATTTTTCAGCTACATGAACTAGAGGAGTTGAGGAATGAAGCTTATAAAAATCATAGAATATATAAAGAAAAAACTAAAACTTTTCATGATAAATATATTAGTAGAAAAAATTTGAAGTTGGACAAAAAATGTTGTTATATGATTCTAGGCTGAAATTATTCTTAGGAAAATTAAAATCAAAATAGATAGAGCCCTATGTGGTAGAAGAGACATGATCATGGAGTTGTAATGATTAAAGATCCTAAAAGTGATCATAACTTTAAGGTAAATGGACAGCGGCTTAAACATTACATAGAATATAAGTGTATTGTAGAAATAAAATATATTATTATTAAAATAAATTCAAGAGTAAGATTAATGTGTCTAGTTAGAGACATTAAATTCAGCATTGTATGGGAGTCAACCCATGGTCTTTATTTCATTCTGTTTTTTTAAAGCTTTATTTTTCTTAGAATTTCGCAATACTTGTTTCTGTATTTTACTTTTTTTTCTAAAAAGTGCACGAAGAGGAGTGTAAGATGAAGTGAAAAATTAAAAATTAGGTTCAGGTGATGTCTTTCTGAGCTTTATCAAACATCATATTCACTCGAAAATACCTCCCCCCCCCCTCGAAAACCGTGAAAGACGGAGCGCACGTCCTGTTAGCAGAGCATCTCGACGCTGCGGTGCTCGTTGCGGACGCAACTGCGGGTCTCCACGTCGAGACGGTCAGGAAGCTCGCGGCTAGCACAGTAGGAGAAGGCGTATAGCTCGGCCGCCTGACCCTCCGTGTACACAAAGTGAAAGCCGCCGGTGTAAACGCCGAGGTTGAAGCACCCGCAGCCGTTGATGTCCTTGCTCTTTCCACTGCATCCAGGCCCCTCGAATACAGTGAGGGTGCTCGCCAACGCCGGCGTCACGGACGCGACCAGTAGGAAGACGATGAGGAGGGCCGCTCCAACGGTCTGCTGGGGTTGGTGCTGCCGGCCATATCCTTCAGTAGCGAGACGGGAAGTCCTTTCTCCGGGATTAGGTGAAGGGCTACGAGGACGTGGGAAGAGTTCTGACTGCCTTGTGATGAGATCCATTGCTGTGCCCATTTTATAGGATTTTTGTGGAGCTGTAGAAGATGATGAAAACTTTTGTACGTCACGTACATCATTCATTCAGACCGTGATAAGCGGAAGTCGACCTTTTGTCGTTCTGGTACCTTTCGGCATTCTCATCTGACGGCTTCTTCACGTTACAACTCTTTTGTGTCGTCAGTTGCCCCGAACGTTCTTCGCAGACGGTTTTGTTGAACTTGTAACCCACCGAATACCCGATGACTGGTGCTGGAAGAAAAGCTTAGATGACTAGTGCGACAGAACACGCGTTTGAAGGAGAACTTGTCCCGGGATGAAGAAATTCGGTTCCGTTCGTTGTTAAAGCAATGCACCTTCTCGCTTTCACTACGCGTCTGCGCTACTACTCTACGCAGCACTCAGCTGGTCAATGTAGAACTCTCTTTGGATTTAATTTCTTGTAGTCTTTCTCTGCGTCGCACGTGCGTGTTGTAACCTTCCTTCGAAGCATACACCTTCAGACACATGGCCCTCATAGAGAGTTGGCTATTTGCAAGTCTCCTCCTCTCTCAGACCATTCTAGGCCCCGTCACTTTTGCCCAGTCAGATACATAATAAACATTATTATCTGAAAAACAACCAAAACATCCGAAAAACGTCAAACTACCTTTCAAAATGGGTGCCATTTTGAAATGCAGTGACCATTCAAAACCATGCACGCTCTCTCCAACCTCAACTACCCTCCATCAAACCAGACGTGAACGAATTATAGTCTAATGCACTGACAGTTTCCGTCCAGAACGGACAATTGGCTCTACGGAAGACGAAGATCAACAAGACCGTCTGAGAAGATCGATCATGTGGGCCAGCACCAGACGAGGACTGGTGATGTGAAAGGGCTACCAGATGCGAAGGGAGAAAGTTTTGGTCGCAGGAAGTCAGATAACTACGATCGGCCGATTTCCGGCGACCGGGGTGAGAGGCGTGACGTATCGAACTTTTGTCCATGCTTCAAAATCTCTTTCTCAACCTTATAAAACCGGCAAACACTAGGCGTTTTTAAGTGCACAACCAGATTTTCCTCGCACCCCTAAAACCCTTGCGCCAATCCTTGAGGAAGAACTCTCCGTCAACTGCTGCAAGAAGATATGGCAGCCAGTAGCAATTGTCTGCCCGCCATTGGAGCGGCCGTTCTCCTCATGCTCATCGCGGCCGCAGCCGTCCTGCCGGCGTCGGCGAGTACCCTGACTGTATTCGAGGGGCCTGGGTGCAGCGGAAAGAGTAAAGACATCACCGGCTGTGGCTGCTTCGACCTAGAGAACTACAACGGGGGGTTCCACTTCGTTTATACAGAGGGCCAGACCGCAGAGCTTAAAGTTTCCCATGACTGCACAACCCGGGAGTTCCCCGAGGTGCTCGAGCGGGAGACCCGGAGCTGCATATCCAATGACTACAAAGGTGTGAACATGCTTTGTTAAATGTACTGGGTGATCGAAGCTCTGGCGAGCAGGGGATCAACCACGTGGAATGATAATGAGAAATAAAGATATGGTGCTACTCCTTGCGCACCAGGCAGATTGGCGTAGCCTTAGGGCCTCTGTACCTTACGTGCGAAATGAACATCTTACACTTTGCTCTCTTCTGCTATTAATAATTAATTTCTTCGTCATGACAAAACAGTACCAGAGTATCTGACTATTATTTTCTCACGTGTATCTGAACTGCGAAGTTTCCGCTTTCAGAAGCCGCTGAGTTTAGTCTCATTTTCTCGCTCTGTGCGCGTATATCCGTATTTATACGTAGATCCTATCTCTTTAGGAATCCCCAGGATAATCGAAGTACGCTGAGATTTCCTTTCTTAATCTCGTCAACATTATTTCATCGGTGAAACGATAAGCAGCTGGCTGCCACTTACCCTTCTGATCTTAATCCCCCGCGTACAGACAGGACGTTGGACACGAGCGGGAAATGTTATCCACGTCTACCCATGTGTCTGTCGCGCCTAGGTCGTACAATGCCATTCGTAGGGTGTTTTTCCCCTGAAAACCGTCCACTGTTGAATATTATCCGGGAGGCACGACCAGTTCATCCGATTCTACGCGTATCTGCACGTCATGTTGAGATCTTTCGCTCCTTAGTATGTTAGTGGCCACAGTTTCTAGAAGAACCTCATTAATGCCGGGGAAGAAATGCTGCGCGGTTGATCGACGGGAAGCTACAAAAATGACGACTTCGTTCCAGGGGATGGATTTGATCCGCGACCTGCACTCAGATTTGCTGTTAATGGGCTCTACATAAGTTTTGACGGAGATTAAATTATATCAACAGCACGTGGCTTCCCCGATGGTAGTTTCATAAAGAGGAGATGAGGAGGGTGGTAGGGTGCCATCGCGTAGCCTACTCCTATTCCAACTTCAGAAATTGAGTAGAACAAACCTATTAAGCATAATTAGGTCGGAGTCTTCCTAGTGTGTTTTTCAACATCAGATTGTGGGAATTTTGAACATCCGAAACTGACCTGCATTAGCCAACCGAGGGAGAGTATGCTTGGAGATGGAATGAAGAATTTGCAGTCAGCGGATTAGGGTCGACCTGCATCCGAGTAGAAAGTTATCCCGTCAACTTGTTAAAACTTGCCTGGATACGAAGGACACCGATTCGTCTACCGGCCTGAAGCCCACAAAGGAGCGGCGTCACCAGAAGTCTGTTGTATCCTAAAACCAGCCATGACCGGTTAGCTGCATGCTCGTGCTGTAATCGGTTACGATTTTAAAGATCGAGGAAACCCACTTGCGCTGAGGTATGGGAGAAGCATTTGGCGGGTTAAGCGTTGTAAGCTATGGTGCGTTTCTGATCAATATAGCATAACCGATGGTTATCTTCTCCTGTTGCAACTCTTTCGGGAACCAAAAGTTGTAATCAGAAGGTGATCTTATTCCCTATTTCACCTTCAATCTTTCCCAGGCTTCGAGTTTTGAAACACCAACTTGTATCGGTACCATGCTTGAAAGCTGTTCGGAATGACCCTCTCTATTGGCGATGGCATAAGCAAATGAGATTTTACAGGCAAGCAACTCTACGCATTTCCAGGTGGTCGTCAGCGATTAGTTTAACACGACTTGATATTAGGGCAAAAAGTTTATTTTCAGACCTCCACTTCCCTTTTCAATTCTCACAATGATCAATACCAGACTTTGATGTGAATAGGCGTTTCAAATAGTGCTATATTGGTGTTTAGGAGGATAAACAAGGGAAGCAGTGGCATCGGCGATACGTGGATCAAAGTTGACCAGGAAACTGAAGGTTACACGGCGGACACAGAATGAGAACCTGGACAAGGGATGCTACCGACGAGCAATTCTCTTCCGAATTCGCACGGGTAAGTGGGACTTTTGAAACATGAAAGTTGAACGGATAAGCTGTCCCCGGGGAACAATGGAAAACGAGGTCCCAGTGGATTATACGCCACCAACCCTCTTTCCATCCTGCTCGCAAGACACCGCGCCGGCGTTGTTATCTGCGACGAGGTCAAGTCCAACAAAACCGCGACGTGGCGACAAGGCCGAGGAAGCCCCAATAAAGACGGAACCGCAGCAAACACGAGGGGTCTCAATTCAAAGAAAAGACAGGGAAGACACAGCGTTTACGTCTTCTTTGGTGACCAAACGACAGACAATGTTGAATTTATCCCAGGACTTGGTCAGGTCCCAAGAATCGGCTATAAAGAGGACCCGAGCAAGAGCCAGGGTTCTTCACCGCTCCATATCCGTTCCTTTGCCAATCCCCTGCCAAAGACTACCGATTCCCCTCGTTAAGAAGATATGGCCATCACCAGCAAGGCTGCGGCAGCTGCCGTTCTCCTGCTGCTCGTCGCAGCTGCCGCCGTTGTGCCGGCGTCGGCCAGTACCCTGACGGCGTTCTCTGGCCCGGGATGCGCCGGGAGAACTAAGGACGTCAACGGCTGTGGGTGCTTCGACATCAGCGGGTACCATGGAGGGTTCCACTTCGTGTTTACTGAGGGCCAGGATGCCACGCTGTACACGGGCTCCTACTGCGATGGCAACTCCGTCTCCCTCTACAAAGAGACCCGCCGATGTGAACGCAACAAGTTCAAGAGCATCTATATGGTCTGCTGAGCGGGCTCATGGAGCGCCAATTTATGAATAAATAAGCCGCAAACGTTGCGCGACGAAAGGACACGTCTTTGCTGCTTTACTGTATTGGAATCCTCGCGCGCCGTCTCATCGCGCTGATTTGCATGTATCAATAAGGAATGTCGGTGAATAAGCCACGCCAGCTTTCACTTTTTCATGATTTCTTCATTTTAGGAAAATAAGCGTTCGATCCGTTATATGAGGATTCTTTACCGTTAAACTTATTCGATCAATCAAGAGATTCATTACGCTTTCGATAGGCTTCTACAGTTTTTCTGGAAAGAGCGCGGCTGTTATTTAGGATTCTCAACGATTTTACAAATGGGGAACTCGTTTAAACTTCTTCGAGGAGCTCTACATACAGATTGTCCGTCATGCGTTTAGCACCATTGTAATCTAAATGGTAGTAGTGGAACTGCGGGAACCAGTAATACCTCTGTCCAAGTGACCTGCCAACCCTTACCATACTAATGTCCGCGGTTTCAAGTATCATTTAACTTGTGTGATATCGCTCGGAGCATCACGCTGATGCAATTTGTTAACGAGAGAATTTACGTAAATGAAGTACTCATCTTCGTGAGAGCAGGTTCTGACAGGTCTCCCACGTCTTAACCCATGTTCCCACATCCAACTTTTCAAAGGTCACCATAGTAAGTGATCACATCCTAACGACGTTTGGCTTGTAAAATAATTATTCTTCGGACTCTTAATAGTTGGACTGTTACCTGAAGGAGCTTCACCGGCATAGTCAAAAGACTCACGATACTTACGAAAAGTGTCACTTAATGATTCTTATATCGCGCTGGGCTATTACCAACCTAACCTCTTTCAAATCGACTGCATTACACAGGCTTCGCACCGCTGAGCGGAAAGCATGGACACTGTTTAGTAATCAACCCATCTAAGGTATGAATCGTCTCATCTCTTTCACTTATTCGATCCGCTTCCACAAAACAATTGCGTTCTGTTTAGACTTTTGTATCAGTTCTGCTGGTTTCCTATGACTAATTATGGACTAAGGCCAGTGACAGATCGATAAGAAATAAAACCATAAAGGATTCCATTATGTTGGAGAAAGAGTTTGACCCATTGTTGATGTCTCCCATCTTCTGTGGGTTCGGTGTTCAATGTTCCCCCATGTCGAGAGGAAATCTGCAAATCATGTATATCGATCTTTGGTGTGGTTGCTCTCACTACCCTCGCATCTGCACCGGTCCCACTTTCAGCTATATCTAAATTAATCTGATGTACTCTGCCCTCTATAGGGTAAATTTATCAGAGATATTATACAAAAGTCGTAATTATTTATCATGAAATTTAATAGTTAGTCAAAATTTCATATTAATCAATTGAAAACCATTTTTCACACTTTAATATAAATATAAGTTTATTTATCATGAGTTAAGGTTAAAACTATATTATTTACTAATTATTAACTCATGATAATGAAAAATTATCACTGATATTCCTCATTAACTTGAAGTTGACCTTGAGCATGTGTTATGGTGACCACTAGTGGACCCTTCTCAAGTATATATGCTAGTCGATAGCTATTACGAATCAATAATAGCTGTGTCTTCTAGAGAAGGAAGTTTTCATAGGTAAACTTTAAAGAAATGATCATACTCGTAAAGAGTTGTATTCTACAGTTGTAATGCAACAAGGTTGTGAGACTAAGCAGATGTGGTTGCCAATAGTGTTGAGGGAGCTTTGGCTATTTTGAATTAGGCATCAGGTGACGATGAATCAAGATGAGGTGATTAAGCCGATTGGCTCTAATACCATGTGAAGAAGATGAGAAAGAGGAAGAAGGTGATACCAAGAGAGAGAGAATGTAAACAGAAAATATAGAAATCGAATTACTCTCTTGTATATCTATTACATAGGTATATTCATCTATTTATAGAGGAATTAGAAGTCTCGTTGGGAGAGTGCCGTTGCAGCCTTCAAGGGGAAAGCATTGTTATAAGAAGCATAACTATCAGACAATTTGAATTGGTTAAATTGTCAAACATGGGAGTTGTAATGTCTTGGTTGAACCATTCGTAGGCAAACCAACTAGTTCTTGTCCATTTGGATCTTCTTCTTCAATACGAACTCTGCACCTCCACGAAAATCCAATAAATAGATGCAAAAACAAGTCTCACTACATCACAATCTAATCCCTTCTCTGATCTCCGTAGCCGTCTAGCTATTCTCAAAGAAATGGCTTCCCATCAATGAGTAATAACAGATATGGCCGGCAGCACCCACCCTCAGCGGACCTTTGGAGCAGCCCTCCTCTTCATCTTCATACTGGTCACATCCATCAAGCTAGCATTGGCAAGTACCCTCATAGTATTCAAGGGGCCTGGATGCAGCGGAAAGAGCAACAATATCAACAGTTTTGGGTGTTCAAACCTTTAATTTGAACACTATTGTCATTTTCAATTAGAACTTCACAATTTAGAGATGTATTTTTTTATTTTTTATGTTAAACATTACCCTCATCATGCTTGTAACAGAAAAATTAGCTCTATCATAACCTCTTCCTCAACCACAACTATGAAAAGCTCATCTTCCTATATTTCTATTATCATGACATTTATAAGATTTACCTTCTTCATTTTCCTCTTTTTTAAAATTTGAATTTTATCTTAAAATTCTGACTCGAAAGAATGCTCCATGAGTCTATTCATTCTTTCTTCATGTGTTCATAAAGAGCCTATTGACACGAAAAGAGTATATAAATAAGTCCTTATACTCTTCAATTGCTATAATAACATTATAAAACTCAAATAGAGGAGTCTCAATACTTTTTTAAGAATTTTCTTTTAAATAATATCTTCCCAAATATTATTATCTAATTAACTATAAATGAAATATGAGAGAAAAAATTATAAAACATATTCACTAGATTTTAATAAAGAGAGTTCCAATTTTTTACAAAGAGTGAAATTTTATTCTTGTAACCTTATTACCTTTATAAAATTGATCTTTCAAAATTTTCCATTCATCTGAAAAACTCATCTCATAAAAGTATTGTAGAAAAACTAGGCCTTAGAATCTTCCTTAAAAAATTCCTTACCATCTAGTATTCAATTCTTCCCTCTTTATAGCCATTCTCAACTAATTCTCATAACTCATGCAAAATAAACAATATGCTGATCTTAATACTTCAAGATTCATATTTCTCTTCTTTATAAAATGACATAAGATTGTAGAAAGTTGAGAGGGTAACCATTCAACATACTCACAATCAATGGAGTTATATCTTCCAAAAATCACCATCCAAATAGTTCATGTTCTTACTAAAATAGAAAAAATTCATGACTTTATTTACCTCATTGTTGAAGCTCTGATGAGGTTTTTATGACCTCCTTAGCAGAAAATATCAAATATGATGAACCTAAGGCTCTATTGACAATTTTAAAGGAAAATAGGCTACAAATATGAAGAGAATATGTCTAGATTTTGAAAATAAATTGACTGAAAGAGAGAATAGAGAGAGGAGTTCATTGGACAAAAAAAAACACCCAAAATCAATTTTTTTGAACCACACACAAATAATAGAGAGAGAGAGTATTTAAATTGGGTAGAAAAGGCTCAAAGTGGGCTGCCACCCTTTACCCTAACAATTTTAAATAATGGTATGTAATGAATGTCACATTCAGCCATTGATGCCTTTTTCCTCATCTTTTTACTATTTTGCATTAAATGGTCACACGTTTTGTTAATCATAAGTTCTTGAGAACCATGGAAATTTTTGAAAGATAAATTTCATAGAGATAATAAGGTTACATATTAAAACCTCAAACTATCTATTAAAAATTTGAAATCCTTTTTATGAAACTTGGTGAGTCTATCTAAGATTTCTTTTCTCATGTTTCATTTACTCTTAATCAGATGTGAATATTTGTAAAAGATATTATAAAAATAAAAATTTTAGATAATTATTGAGAAGTCTTTGTTTAATTTTGATAATATTACTATTCCTCTTATAGAGTCTAAGTGGTACCTATTTATACTCTAATAAATTAATGAGCTCTTTATTAACACATTAAGAAAAAATGAATAAATCTATAGAAAATCTCAAAAGTAGGTATTTCAAGTAAAACTTGAAATTTAAGGAAAGGAGAAAATGATAAATGCATTTCTAATCAACAATATGATAATATAAATAGAGTTAGAGGAACTCATCACAATTGAGGCCATGAAAGAGGTTATTGTAGATTCAACTTTGTACATCAGAGATGTGACTATGATAATAGTCAAAATCAAAGGGTAAATTATTGACTAATGTAATTTTACTTTTGTAAGAAATATTAACATATTGAAGCCTATTGTTGGAACAAAGCAAAATTAGAAGAACAATATTATAGAAAAGAGGTCTAAGATAGTGAAATGTATTTTTTTTAAGATGGTCATTTTAAGAAGTATGTTGTACATCTATCATCAATGAGGTCACAATAGACAAAAAAATAGCATTTCTATTAATAACACAATCTAAGAGAGTAAGATATAAGATATTAAAAATCTCTTCTTATCTTAATTGCCAATGTAATCTTAATCAACATGATCAAAAACTTGACTAATGTCACTACATTTCTAAAATGCTAAACTAAAATCTGAAGCACCTCTAAGGTAGACCTTTCTTAGATGTTTAATACACTTACTAGTTGATGTGGATTTATCATTGTATTTAAATTACTAACATCTAATAAAATTTATAACCAAAACTCTATAATTATTTAGTATAAGTATAGGTCTCAAGTGAAACACAAGGAGATTGATTAATCTATTGTGAAAATTTAATTTATTTTATATAAGAATATTTTTTATTTTTTTATCAGTATTTAATAGAAAGAAAGAAGATATCTAGTCTTATCAATATTAAGGACATAAATTAATCTATATAGAAGAGGTGAAAGAGAAGAGAAAAGGGAGGGTGGAGGAGAGAAGGAAGAGAAGAGAACAGAAGATTATATAGAAAAAGGAAATGATTTTAAGAGAAAAATAAAAGAGATAAAGAGAGAGAGAGAGAGAGAGAGAGAGAGAGAGAGAGAGAGGGAACTCGAGATAGAGAGATGGATTTTATGAGAGGGAGAGAGGGAGAGAGGGAGAGAGAGAGAGAGAGAGATTTGTGAGGAAGAGAGAGAGCTTAGAAAAATAATAAAGAGAGAGAGAACATGATCAACCCATTTTTATAGGGATTTTGAATTTATTCATAATTAAGTTTTTACCATATTTCTCAAAAAAATGTGTGCTAGAGAATTCACATACATGACATGAGATCAAGCATGAATGTCTCCACCTTGTTTTAAAACTTAAATGCTCGTTGATCCATCTTTAAGTCCACTGATTTTGTGTTCAAAATTAATAGAAAAACCATTATTCATGGAGCATCGGGAACATGAATTCTATGAGATTCACTTGCAACAATCAAGAGAAAATAAGTTGGACCTGATCTTAGATTGATCTTAGATGAACTTTCAAAGATTTACAAGAGAAACGAAAATCATCCATTAAATTTTGAATTAATTCTACTAATTTCTATTGGAAAATATCTAAAGAAAGAAATAACTTGCCGTAAAACATAAATAAATAATTTAAGTAAGAAAATAAGCATTGCCTAATGTTGGTCTACCTCTCAGACAATTAGAGATAGCACTATGATGGCTTGGTTTTGTTTGGTCTTGCTGCTCACAAAAGATATATGCCAAGAAGAGGGATCAATCACGTTGGTGACAAAAGAGTAGAAGATATGAATTAACCACTGGTCAGTGGACTTGACTATAGTCAGGAGAGGAAGCAATAAGCTTGTCAATCACTAGAGACTTTGATCATGTGAAGGAGAGGAAGAACAGATTGTCATAATCATGATTGCCATCAAGATTTTAATGATAATCAATAATATCATAGCATACATAATGCTACCAGTTATACTCATATGAAATTTTGCTCATCTACTTCATCTCTTTCTTCATCTTCTATAAATCTTCAAGTGAAAATTTAAAATGAGCCACTAATAGAGTACTTATAGTCATGCATTCTTTTATGCTGCACTTTTCTCTCAAATTAATTTCTTAATTAAGATTTCAAATGATCAATATTTGACATATTTTAGTAATAATCATTACATGATTAACATATAATGACAAATAAATAAATGAATTATTTGGAGGCTTTTTGCGATATACACGACTATCACAATAACTTCTAACATCATTATAACTCAGCATAATTCTATCAAACCTCTTAAACCACTATCTTATAAAATGTTTGTAAGACATTTAAATCCGACCAATAACCTTTGCTTTCTCTTAACAACACTTCAATTGTTGTAAACAAAATGATCAAATTTTAAGTATTTATAAACTAAATTCAAAAAACGAATTAAAGTTAAAGTTTCATGAATTCAGGTCATCCACAAGGATGATGGTCAATCTCAACATATATTGTTTTTTCTTTCTATTAAACTTTACCAAAATAAAAAGAAGTAGAAAAGGATAAAAAAAGAAAATAATCTTCTATGTACTTTAAATCTTGGAAATTGCTTGAGCTCTAAATATTCAATTTTAATATTTTCTCACATGTAGAAGTGATAAATGACTCAAGACCTGCAAAATATTCCAGAGAAAATGGTAGAGAATATCATAAAAATAAATGATAATTAAATGACATAAAATATACCTAAAATCAGTAAAACATTGGAGGAATGAGAAAATACGACTGCCGGCGCAGTTTCCCCACTGATAGTGAAAAAGGAAAAGAAATATGAGTCAAATAATGATAAGAACTAAGTAATTTTTAGAAATAAATATACCAAAATGGTCGTAAAAAATTTAATTTTCACAAAAAATAATAAAATCATAAGAAGAGGAACTTAAAAATATGAAATAAATCCACGAACTAAGTAATATTTTTAAATAAATATACCAAAATGGTCGTTCATGTTTGTCATCTAGGAATAGAGTATCATTGTGGAAGGACAATGGAATGGAAATTAAAATGCCAATTAAAATGCTTAATGTCGTCACCTGCCTGTCACCCAGACGAGGAAATAAGCCAAAATAAAAATAAAATTAAGTCAATTGGAAATCTAATTTCCAAACGCCACCTATTGATGTGCTTGATTGTCACCCAAAAATAGAGTATCAGAAAATGAATGTGAAGTTGTCTAAAAAGTGGTAAAGAAAGTAAATTGAAAGCCTTAATCTCGTTGTCTTCCTGTTATGCAGACAATGGATTAAGAATGAATGAATAAAATGCAATAAAAAAAGAAATAGAACTCATAAGTGCCCAACATCACTTTGCTTGTCTCTACCTATCACCTCAAGAGAACTTGGCCTGAAAATATTACAAAATCCTCCAAGCTTCTGCTCTTTATCATCTAGTAAGCTTCCTTTATTTTCCCTCAACCTTCCTTCTGATTTTCATGCAATAATATCTTAACAATCATCATGAAAATCAGAATTATCTCTGTCCATTTCACCACGCAAAAACAGAGCATGGAAGATGACGTATAATTGGATGATATCACATGACTTGTTGACATGGCCCAAAAATGCAAACTTGACCCATAACTCCTTCACATATCTTCCTCATGATGTGGCCATGAATTTCTATATTGTATTCTCATTATTTTGACAATTTATAGGTTACTAAAAATAGCTGAAAACATGTCTTCATAAATTCCCTAAAATATCCAATATAAATGAATATTTCAATTTGAACTTCATGAGTAAAAAACGTTTTCAGTTGTAAAATAATTTTCAAAAATATAAACCTTGGATAATCATGTTAGCACATGGATTAAAAATCAAAAATATATTCATTTAACATAAACCATAAAAAAATAGCAAATTAAACATAAACTCGTCACATCACACTCAAACTAGTGCTAATATCTTTAACTTAAATAATTCACATTGTATGTTAATTCATCCAAAAAATACTTTTATTTTACCTGAATTCTTATATAAAAATAAAACATTATCACATCCCAACCAATATACCATTAAAATTTCATCGGGTATCTATTTTTGATAAATAACAATATCCAAGTTTGTTTAAAGTACTTCAGAAGATCAGCTTCTTATTTAGTTTTAGAATATCCTGAATTTTGAAAGGTCTTAAATCGTGTCTTTGTCTCTCTTTATAATCACATCAGACACAAATTTCAGTCTTCACCTTGTAGCTAGTTTTCTGGTAAGTCAAACAAAATTAAAAAAAAATTGAAAATTTTAAAATCTTCCAAAAGTTATAATACGTCAAATACAGGAAGTTTTGTGACAAATGCTTTAACATTGTGATCTTTGTTGACAAAGTTTTATCTTAATAAAATAATATCCCCTAAACAATCATCAAGATTAAGATGCTATTTATAAATTTCAAAAATCTCAACTTCAATCGTGCAAATAACATAGTCGATAGGATGTAAGCCTTCAAAACCTTTCAAAACCTTTTACCATGCATGTGTAAAAGTACCTTTTGGCAGATCCTTATCCTTTACAAATGCACCAAGTGACACAGTTTTACTAGAATACGTTTATTGTTGGTAATTAAAGCTTGGGAAAATCAAGGGTTCTCTAAGAGCACCACGCATTACTTCAGAATTAAAAATGAATGGCAAAAGTTGTTGAAGCCTGTCTATACATGTAATTGTTTTATCAGAGGGGGAGTAATTTTACTCTCATGTACCCATTTACTCACCACTGTAATTGTTTTATGTGGCAAAAGTTTACTCGATCCCACTTTCCTGTATGTAAACTTCATGTTGTCAATCTCACAAACACATCTCAGAATGCATCTGTTCAAGTACTTCTGTGTGGATCGCACAGATCATTCAAAGATTGAGGAACCCTTCTCTGCTATAGAGACACTGGACTTGTTCTAACCGAGCATCAAACAAAGTGCCAATCATGGTCAAAATCATATAAACTGTCCGTTGATGTAAGCATCCACGAATCTGGGCAAATCATATATAGCGACAGAAAGTAGGGGAAGAACCCGGAAATGGCAATCACCAAAAAAAATTTAATTTCTTCTCGGAAATAGGAAAGCTTAGAAGAATGTGGAAAAGATGGGGAGGGTTCAGGATTTTAGCCTACCACTTTTCACTGAGAACAGTTTCTGTAGAGAAGTTGATGAGGCAGGGAACTCAAGATCTACAAAACCAAAGAGTCAAACGAATGATGGGAGATTTTATTCTTGAGCACTTGCTGGCTTATTGACAATTTAAACCACAAGCTGGTACATCACTCTTAAGGCAAGTCAGTGTTTAGCATCTTCTTCCTCGCAGAACTTTTCGTACTGGTCCGAGTCCATCAAGGAGTTGACTTCATCTTTATCCGCCAGTTCAACTTTGATGATCCACCCATTGTCAAACGGGCTACCATTAACCTAAACCAAGATAAAGCGCAGTTAATTTCATCATTCACCGTCATGTTCTGTCCTGCCTTCAAGAGGATTTCAATATACAACCAACAGACACCATTAGAAAGAAAGGAAAAGAAAGGGAAAGAATGCATCTTGTACCCAATCCAATCCAAGAAGAATTAACAAAGAACATGAACTACTGCAGAGCTATCATGGCAAAAGGTACTCTTTCTCTTCCCTAGACAGGCCTTTTCACCGAGAAGAAAGATAGATGCCTTGTTGTAACTATTTCCACATTTAACCATTTACTGTTCAGATGTAAACTCCCTCTTTTGCAGAGCTTATTGTACTATCCCAATATCAACTGCTGAGGAAGAGCCTGCAAATTCAAGAATCTGCATGAATAAAGAAAATCAGCATGCTCTGATGAGTCCAGTTAAGTTTGACGGCGTCTCCTTACTCAACTGATTGGTTTTCGTTCTGAGTTATGGTGGAAGGGTGGAGAATGGATGTGAGAATGGCTTTCAGGCTATGGCAGTCGACTGGTGCTAGGCTTGCTGGTTGTTATATCCTTAATGGGTATCTGAACAAGTGCCCTCTTCTTTAATGACGATGGGAAGATCACATGGAGGATTACGAGTGGATAATGCAAGCTAAGGAAGATTACAGTGATGCGTAGACATGGCTATGAAACTTAAGAGTTCGAGCCGTGTGATGTGAGTGCACTGGATATTGTGTTGGAGCGAATGTGTAACATGTGAAGAATATTCAAACAAGAAGACATATATAATACATGATTGCGGAAGGGAATTTTTTGCATTATCTACTTCTACGTCAAAATAAAAACTTAAACCATGCAAACAAATATCGAAGGATATCAATTAAGAATATTGAAATACACTAAGTAAAATCTGTACGCAATCTGGCGTACAGTCCACTAAATCAAAGAAAACTATGTACAGATCCTTCTGGTTCTCTGGTGAAACGATTAGCTTCTCATACTAATCTTCCTAGCTTTCATTTTACTTTCCTCGATTGAAAGATGAAATCGAAGTTCCAGGTTTAAGGAATTAACAACTAAGATTCCTTGATAATACAAAAGCATTACATTTTACCATAAAATATACATGATTTTGTACAAGACTTAGTTTGGAAACAAGATTCGAACTATATCTATTCTTTTCCCTCCTAGAAATTAATTGCTACAATGCAAGATCGCATAAAAAAACCAGACAAGATGGGGATCACTAAAACATTCTGTAGTTTACCAATTCCTGAAAATGATGTCACAAATGATACATCTTGAAATCCATATTGCATATTCGTTGCTACTCCAATATCCATATCTTAGTAGAACAAATATTACAGAGTGCAAGAAGAGAGCTTGGATTAAAGCAACCATAATAGTATACAGTTGATGGAAAAAATCTAAATGAGATGAATTAGGTTTGGACTACCAAATTAGCTTCTTCAACGGAATTTTTCAAAAACATTAACAGGGGATTTCTCCAAGTTTTTTCAATCATCAAAAAAGTATATTGTATATTAAAGAAAGTACTGGGCATCTGTCGAATGAAAAAAGTAAACAGTAGTTTCCTCACCAAGCCAGGAGAGTCACCAAGCTTCTCATTCACCTCGACTACTTTCCCTGAAACTGGAGAGTAGACATCACTAGTTGCTTTAACACTCTCGACTGCCCCAAAAGTGCCTCCTTTTGTCACTTTAATTCCGACTTCGGGCAGCTCAACATAAACAACGTCTCCCAAGTGTTCCTGATTGATGAGTATCTCATGAATCAGTAAATAACGCAAACAGGAGAACCAAGAAACACCAAAATCTACATGATGAAAAAAAAAATCAATGCATACGAATTAATTTTATGTGGATATCGAGGTCACGACGAGGAAAACACATTAGATGAATCCCTAGTACACTGAAAATTATTGATGGATGGATGACGAAAGCCTATCATGTTCGTTCCTTAAATTCACTAGTAACTGTGCAATAAGAGAAATTAATTAGGAGATTAATGAAGACCTGAGCGTGGTCTGTGATCCCCACTGTTGCAGAATTTCCCTCGACCTTGACCCACTCATGAGAATCCGCATATTTCAACTCCTTCAAAACTACAATAGACAAGAAAAAGAGAAAAAAACATGAGAAATCCATATTTTCCACAGATGTGGATGGTTCATACTTGACATGACTAGAATCAAAAAGACCCGAAAAATGGTACGTCCATCTCAAACAAGTTGAAGCGAAGAAAATCTAGTTTTAGCTATCTGAGGTATACACAGTCTAGCATCACTTGAAAAGCAGAGAAGAGATGGCATGTTTCTCCCAAAAGGAAGGATATCTCAGCCAACATTCTTCCATAAAGTAAAAAAAAGCATGTAATTAATTCAAAATTGGAGTGGACGTACTGTCATTTGCAAGAAGAAAAATATCCTGTAAGTCTTCAATATGCCAAATGGTGCAAGCGATAGTATTTCTCCATTGACATGAATCAAACGAAAAAAGGATGCCCCTATTACATGATTTCCTTGCCAAATGCTTCCCCAAAATCATTTTTAAGCTCAGGCATCAAGGTTAGTAGTAGCTTTAAAAATTCAATGGATACTTTTTACACCGGGTAGTAAAATGCAATTGGAACCAAAGTCTTAAGTGTAATTGTCTGCCTAGAGTCAATCCTTTACCAGTAAACTCAATGCTCCACGTTCATCACAGTTGCTCAACATGGTGGTAGCAATGCAACTTATTCAACATGGTGGTCGTAGTAGGGAATGGAATGAATACGATTAGAGTGGCAGGAGGAACAGTTGAGAACTCCTTTAGGCGTGGACATAACCAAGCCATCAAGCTGCATGCAAGAGAACCTTCAAAAGACATTTTCAAGAGCGACGTGAAGGGCGCCACAAGTCATCTCAGACTTGAAGATCACCATCCTTACAGAGAGCGAATTACAACTGTTGAGGATCTTCCATAGAAGAAGACTTAGATCACTAAGGTCCCTAAGTGGATGAAAGCAACACTTCAACTTCTTGTAAAATGAAAGATGCCAGAAGATAACACACAAAATTTTCCTGGAGTGCTCGTTTTCACATGCCAACCATGTGATGCCACATAGGACATAAAGAAGCCACAAAGGAAACAATTCTTTGGCAGGAATATGGGATAGATATTTCATTTCTTATGCAAAGATAGAAGAGGCTTGTGGAAAGAAAACAATTGTTCTAGTTTCATATCTGACACATAGTATCCTCTATATCTTTCTCCAAAAAAAATTAATACTGGGTATCAAGAAAGGTGAACAACACCTTTCTTGATGACGACGGAGACTACGATTCATAGCATCGTACTTAAGTCAACTCTTGGAGAACACAAAGAAATATCATTCGGAAGATTTTCTGAGAACTTTCAGATATTTTACACGTGTTAATAGTAGAATTATTGCTGGTTGTTGTTGTACATTTGTAGGTAGTAAGCCAGAACCTCTGAGAGTGAGATAAGAAGCTGACTTTTGCAGCAAGATCAGGAGGCAAGACCAAGTAAATATTATACATTTTACGGGAACTGATCTGGCTGCAATCTCTCGTCCATACCTTTGGAAATAGGTGGATTTCTTTTTCTCACTTTCGCGTTATTCTAGCAGAAAGATTGGGGAGAAAGATTGGAGAGACGTTATCCACTCAACACTGGTAGACAACTGGCACAACTTAAAAGATGTGTAATATTCTAGCAGAAGCTTTGATTTTCTAGATCAACCATTACTAGGAGGCATTGAGAGGCAATTCACAATACTATGATGATGCTTATGATGAGAAAATGAAGAAAATTAACAGATAAACAGGCATGTAAGTGTTTCCATAACGATCAACAAAAGGACTTAAAAATTAAGAACTTGTTTTGAGCGTTAGCAAGAATCGAAAGCACGCCAATCGGTCGAATTCTATCCACAGGAAGTGCGGAAAGCGATGTCTTCTGTCCCTCAATGGTTTCCGACCACAAATCCGGACATACCCAGATCGACGATCCACTGGTCCCCAGAGGATTCCAGGAAAGTACAAAAACCAGAAAAAAACAAGCAAAACAGACCGACCAGACGCCCGCTTCGGAGGCAAACACGGATCCCTCTCGGGGATGGGAGGGGATGGGTGGAAGGCGCCACACACTTTGCCCCACAAACCCAGGAACCTACTGTCACGTCGGAGAAGACGATGAGGCAGAAGAGGACCCATTTACCGGAGGAGAAGCTCCTGGGGAAGGTGGAGACCCTCAAGTACGAGGCAACCCTCGATGCCCACAACGACGATGATCTCGCCGCCATTGAAAGCTAAGGCTTTTGATCGTACCCAACGCCGCCACCCCCAGCAACCTCCCTCAGCGCTTGCTCTCGAAATGCGGGTGGCGGATCTCGCAGACGCTTGATGCCCGGCCAAAAAGGCGGGATCAGGACACTCGCTCCCGGACGGTGGAGCCACCACTGCACTTGAGAACGGAGCGGCCGATAGCGTCTAGGGCTGCGGTGAGAGTATTCTTAAGGTCATCGGAGAGTGACTGGATGCCTTTTTGGGCTGTTCCGGAAAATAATTTAATGTTTCTTCGTCGTGATCGTAATGACGTTGAGATGCAATGCTGACCGTCTGATGGAAACGTGGGCTCGTGGGGCAAAGATTCGTTTCTCTTAGAATCACGTGCTGCCCAAACAGGATTGGCAATCTAGATTACGAGAATCCGATTTACCCAAATCGGTATTTATCCAATATATGAAAGCTCTAGGTTAATTTGCCATGTAGGGCCCACCGTCTAGCAGCCTCCTCATTTATTTCACAATGCATGCTTCAAAGCTAAGTTTAACGGGAAAAAAACTATGCTCAATTCCCGATTGTACGTCTCTCTCTCTCTCTCTCTCTCTCTCTCTCTCTCTCTCTCTCTCTGTATATATATATATATGCATATGTATATATATATCAAACACTCACAAGCACACAAATTGAGTGCTTATGAAGCGTAGAAAGTAACACGCCGTTTGCACTTTGCCCAAGAACGTTCATCTCTCTCTCTCTCTCTCTCTCTAGATATATATATCAAGCACTCACAAGCACATAAATTGAGTGCTTATAAGGCATAGAAAGTCACACGCCTTTTGCGCGATTTGATCCTACTCAAACAAAGGGTTTTGACTTTTTTGGCCTTCACCCCTTCAGACTTCTTTCATGAATTCCCATATATAGGAATGTCCTTTGAAAAAAAAATATCCCACTCTGGTATTCAGCTCCTCTGCTTGCATCAATGACAACTCGTTGTCGGAGAGATTCAAGAATATCGTAGGGACTAGAGACGGAAAACCCAAGTCATATAATCATAGAGGAAACCGGATAGGAGATGCCCACGTCAGTCTCTCACCCGAAAGTCAACGCCAACAGAGGAAAGCCGCAGATGGGGACACCCATTGATCTTGAGGTCAAGTAGCCCTGATATTAAGATACTCCACAAAATAAAGACGCCGTACCATGGATTCACTCCTGAACTAAGTTTCCTGAAATAGGCTGAGGGATTGTTACTTACCCTGTGAGGAAGTCAACCTGGTTGACCGATCACTGGAGGTCAACGATCAGACAGCCAGCAATGAGCTCACCTCCTCCTTGTGCATCGATCTGATGACTGTGGTGACCTGGTTGACCTGTTCTTCATTCGAGCATGCCGACAGGAGCACCTTGGCAGTGCCGCCATCTGGGTAGCAACCGGCGTCTATCATCTCCTCGAAGATCTCTAAGCATTTCCTGTACTGCTTCTTCCTGGAATAAGCACCAATCCTGGAAGTCCACGTCACCACATCAGGCTCCAAGTTCCTGCCGCTGAGGGAGAGGAAGAGATCCTCCATCTGGCTGAGGAAGCCGGCGCGGCCGTAGACGTTGATCAAGATGTTGTAGGTGCTGATGTGGGCCTCAAATGGGCCGTTCTCCACGGCGCGGAGAACCTCTTCCATCTTCCCAAAGTGGCCCATCTTTCCATAGGCGTTGACCATGGAGTTGAGGACGAAGGTGTCTGGTTTTATGCCGGATTTGAGCATCCTAGTGATGACTTCTTCACATTTGGGGATGTTACCACTTTTGGAATATGCTGATAGCAGGACCATATGGGACTTCATGGTCGGCACCATGCCCTGCCTCTTGATCTCCTCAAATATGGTGTGGGCATCTGTAAGAACAGGGCATCAAGTTTTTAAGCAGTTCTTGCTACAGATATATGCGAGGATCAATCACGGAGTTGACCAATTTTCCGTGCTCTCATACTCGAAAATGATTTCTATATTCGTTAGTTCATATTTATATCACGAATGACATATATTCCAATAAATACTTTCTAAGAACTAAAAATTGACGAATAATAATACCTAGGTTGCAGGCAAGTCAACGAAAAACTGGGTATGAGAATATTATAGTGAAACTGGGTATGAAGTGAATGCATGAATAGAAATCCAGGATTTTTGGCCAGAGTTCGTCCTCTATTCGACCATATTTGGAAAAAATTCCTTTTCTAGTAATGTTGACTTTGACTCACAGTACATAAATATATATATATATATATATAGTAAAACGCCACGGAATGATGCGCCAGAAAAGGTCAACCCACCAGGAAAATTTATTTATTTTTTCAGGTCATACCTTCGTGGAGGCCAGCCCTTCCGAATGCGTCCACCATAATGTTGTAAGAGGCCTGGTCAGGGTCACAGCCCATATGCTGCATGAGAGAGAAAATCTCATACGTTCCATGCGGGAAACCTGCTCGGCTGCGAGGTCGAACGATAGAAGCATCATCTATCACGCATATCTCACACAGAAAAAAGAGGCTCACAGGGCAAGACCAACCTGTAGGCCTCCATGAGGGCGTTATATGCATACACATCAGGCTCATGGCCGGCCTCCTGCAGCTCTTCGAAGATTTCTTCGGCCTTGTCGCACCGGCCCTCCCTTGCAAAGGCGTTTATCAGAGCTGTGTAGGAGCAGATGTTGGGCTCGCACCTCGCAGCCTTCATCTCGTTGAAGACCTTCAAGGCCATCGCCGACTGGCCAGCCTGAGATGAATAAAGAGAATATTTAGAGAGGATATATATTACCCGGGTTAGTAAATGAAAATCACTGGCTGAAATCGGGTAGCCTACCTTTCCATAAATGTTAATGAGCATTGTGTACGTCTCATTAGACGGCTGGCATCTATTTTTCCGCATCCTCTGAAAAATTTCCAATGCTTTTTCAGTGTTTCTTGATTTAATAAGACCATTAATGTACGCATTATATACAACAGTACCTGAACAAATCAGTGGCTATTTTTAAGCATTAATATTTTCCATAAATACCCAAGAATCTGGCAAAGAAGAAATCAAGACAAAAATAAAAGAAAAGGGAAAGCCATCTGGAGTTTAGCATACTTTGGGGAATTCCACCATTTTTCATCTCGGTGAAGACAGCTTCTGCCTTCTCCAGTAAGCCTGAAGTGCAGTAGCTCCATATCAGAAGAGCATATGTGTCATGCGTTGGGATGCATTGGGCCTCCAAAAGCCTCAGATAAGCTGACTCTGCTTTGCCGCACTGAGCTCTCTGGCCATAAGCGTCTATCAGTAGGTTGTAGCAGATGACGTCTGGCTTGAAGGAGCTCCTGTTTAATATCCACTCACATACCTGTGAAATATTTATAATTAATAAAGCGATGAACCTAAGTTATGCAGAAATATTTCCTTTAGTATAGAATCTGAGAAATCTTCAGACTGCACAAGACCAGCATGCACATTATCATGAGCATTTTTTTCACTATAATACTAGTTCTTGAGGGCGGGCAGGTCGAGTTAGCTTTCGTTTTAAGTTAATTACTTGCCATAGATTCAAAACG
The DNA here is from genome assembly GCA_902729315.2 of Spirodela intermedia. NCBI lineage: Eukaryota > Viridiplantae > Streptophyta > Magnoliopsida > Alismatales > Araceae > Spirodela > Spirodela intermedia. Next base: position 1,377,257 of record LR746267.1, on the reverse strand, counting down.
GCGCAGTTCTAGATAGATTTTTGCCAAGAAAGCCTGGTAGTTATGCGCTGAAGTAAGATTTAAATCCGGCAGGAGAAAAATACAATTTTCTAAGTAAGCTTGGTAGTTTTATGCTGCAACATAAGACAACGATTCTTTCTGAAGGTGACAAGACAACATTCCATCCATAAGAAGTCAAAGAACATGTAAAAGTTGAGATGACGAAATTCGATGATTGGACAGAATTTTTACCGAAAGTCAACTTTTAAATGTTCCGTGAAACCACATGTACTTGCACCTCAGGACACGATAATTTATGTTTCCAAATGAGCAGACTACCATCCGTTCGGTTAATACCCCATTAAGACAAACTTTAATAATGAAGAAATCAGGTGGAATTGGTTAAAACCATCATTGTGATCTTTAGATCATCAGATTTTCAGATTAGAATCTGATTCACTGAAATTAGGGCACAAGAAAAGTGTAGATCCGTATTCAATGTGTTCCCTCACATGCGATATTCATTGTATTCTATTGTCCTCGTCTCAGCATGAAACATATACATGACATCATGGAAAATACAAAAGCCATATATAATGTCAATAAAATCACGAAATGGATAATTCCAAAAGAAATAAAATCATGGAATTCCTCAAAAAATGATGCAAATAACATTGGAAACAAAATAATAACATACTTTTCAATACTGCGAATGCGTATTAAATCTGATTGTAACTGTGTAAAATATTAGTTTAAAAATAACCCAGTTGACTGAGAATCATAATACACACTACAGCTCCATACTACAAATTACAAAACTAAATTATTTAGTCATTGGCTACTCCTAACATTTCTTTCTTATGCAATTCGGTATGAAAAGTGAACAGAAAGCTAAGTAGATAGGTCTGCTTACTAACACAATTGGATCCCATTGTTTGTTAACACGAAGCTGGACAACTACATTGATGAGATCGTCCCAGATGTCATGAGTAGGTGAAAGTGTATCAAGTGAGAGCCAGACTTTCCCAGGATCCTTCTCTTGCAAGAGGAACTCCAGGATCTGTTGTGCAACTGGGCTCATGACTGGAAAGACTCCATCAACAAATCCAGAGCCATATTTCCAACCGCGTCCCCTCAGAGAACCATCTATTTAAGCAGAAAAATTCCAACATAAGTAATTTTCAATTCAGATTGAAAATTTAAGTTGTCAACTTATGAACAGAATCACTGGAACATACTATATGCAAATTAAAAATTACTAAAAAGGAAAGAGGTCCAGAAATCTTCTCTCGGTGGATTCAAAGTCCCAGGAAAGTACTCTTATCCTAAGAAAAGATACAAGATTAGCTACGTTCTTTTTCTAAGTTTATTCACAACGTCTCAGTTCAAAAAGCGAATTTTATTTTACCGCAGGCTAGAGCCGAAGTGATGAGAGCAAAATTCTAACCTTGCTAGGCTTCTGTAGAACTGACTGGACAGTGTGACAAGTTCAAGGTTGGAATCTCATAGAACACACTGGTTTGACTCTATTCTGAAACCCACTTTCGAGTTGTCCAAATCAAGGCTAAAGCATGGATCAACAGAGACACGTCCCAGTTTATATTTGCCCAAACCTTATAAATACACCAAACAACAAATTATCTCTAAACATTCAAAATTCAAATCAACCAACACCACACAATACTCCGAATTATATCAGTGTACAGTTAAAAGGATATCTCTCTCCGTGTGTGAACGTTCACATAGTATGGTCATATCTCTATCGTAGAAAAGCCCTCCTTCATCAAGATTTTCTCATAAAGGCCAGGAAAGTACAAAGGAAAGCAAGGGTTCATAGTGACAGGAATGTTCTATTGAATTAAATAATTCAATATAGATAAGGCGCGGTGAGAAAGAAATAAAAATGTCCTGAATCTGCAGGTAACATTAACATTTTAATATCCCATAAATGATTCTTTCAAAAGGAAACCATAAAAATTTGACGTTTTAATACTTTCATCATGTTCGATATTGAAAGACTGAATAAGAACAGACCATGCGATTCTATCAGCTTACATAGTGTATGTTTTAATGCCACATAAAGTACATATCCAATGAATTTGCTTCTCTCTCTCTCTCTCGGTGCATCATTCACACCAAAATCAACGTCTTCAGGTAAATAATTCGTGAACAAGGAAATACCGAAACCTCGAGTAGCAAAGAATACCAGATATCATAAAAATCATGCATCGTAAGGTCATTATTCCAAAGTGATTGATGTCTCTAAAGAATCATGATAAAATAACATATGAGAGCATAAAACTTACTCTTTTTTCTAGATAACTTTTTCGGATTAAGTTTCCTTAATCTTCCACGGCTGTCAAGATGAGGTTTCCTTTGGTTTTTCATTTTAACAACAAAATAAGAAATGCTGCTCTTCTCCCTGATTGTCTCTCCATAGCAAAAGAATCTGCACATTGATTCCCCAAACGGGCGATGGAATGATGTTTCAGACACCAACCTAAAAATTCAAATTCAATGGAAAAGCATAAGAATCACATTTCAACATCCACAATATACGAGACCCATTAGCTTGAGATGTTCACCTACTCTTCACAAAAACAGCAGCAAGTAGATTACTGACGCTATTGAAAGAACTTCAAGACGCAGAAAGATACGGGGGAAACGAAAGGAAAAGGTTAACCAACCATAGAATCTGAGTTTCTAGAAAGCTTCAAGAAAAATATTGTTTCATCTTTATTAGTTTCAAATATATGGATGCCAACCTTCGTTCATCTTCATTTCCCTTTTCCAATGACCACAAAATCTGATACAGTGTTAGTGATTGGGTGGAAATCCTGAACTATTGTTGAAACCCTTCTATCATTGTATAGAAAAAAATAGATACGAAGCACTTTCTCATTATCGTACAGTTAAGTTAATGAGTCAACCTGAATTTACTGGAAAGAGTGATCAGTAAAGATCATAACATATGACGAAGGTTGTCGAGGAATTGAGAAATTGCTTTTATGTCCAGTACAACGAGAAGGAAATATTATTGCTCAAGCAATTGGTAATTTTTTAAAGATTTTTCTATTTCTATAATATTCCTAGAGATTACATGAGAGGAAACAGGACTGTCCGTTCGACTAATTTAATTCAAATGAATTCTCTTATAACGAGAGTTCTTCGTGAGAAAATTTCAAAAAGTTAAAGCACTGAATCAATTCAGAAAACGTATATGTCCAGGAGAGACACCTCAAACACACGGATATAGGATAAAACCACTATGATATCGAATGCGAAATAGATCATCCCCAACTCGACAACTCACGAGTTAACGAATGCAGTCACGCGAAATGTCTCCCTGAGCCAATTCGATTGAATTAGTAGGCAAGGAAGACGTAGACGAGGAATACCCAGAGTCATGAATGGTATCAATTCCCAAAGGACGAAAAGCAATGCGCCGACGACAAACACACAACCATACATCGACGCCACCGCAAAGCACACACCATGAAAGCTGAACAGCCCCGAGTTTCCCCTCCACGCGATTGAATCTCGTACCCCACAAAACCATAAATCAAGAGCATCTACAGAGGAGCAAACCGGAAACACAACGAGGGATCAGACATCAGATACAAGAGTTGTGCTTACATCGAAGGCGAAGCCATTGCTCGCCGCTCCGCTCGACGAACAGCTCTCGGATAAGGAAGAAGATGTCCCTGGTAACGGAAAAATATCAACCAGAAGTTGATTTCGTATCGCTCTCACAATGTAATGGAGGATTATTACATATACAGCCTCCTATATTTGAATATATTTTTATTTTTCCAAATATTTTTGGTATTGTAAACATATATATCTACATGTGCTGACCGCATTTGGAAATATGCCATGGACTGCCAGTACACGAAATCCACGTGGCTCACAGTTGGTTTGGCCCTTCATTGGGCCTTCAGAGAGTGTGTGTGTGTGTGTGTGTGTGTGTGTGTGTGTGTGTGTGAGAGAGAGAGAGAGAGAGAGGGGGGTGGGGCTGGGCTTCGATGAGAAATCCACGCCGCATCCTAGTTGGTTTGGATCCTTTATTGGGCCTTTAGAGAGTGTGTTTGAGAGAGAGAGAGAGAGAGAGAGAGAGGAGGGGAGAAGGGCTATGATGACGAAATCCACGTGGCATCCTAGTTGGATTGGGCCTTTTATTGGGCCTTTAGAGGATGCGTTAGAGAGAGAGAGGGGGGTGGGCTATGGTTATGAAATCCACGTGGCATTTTGTGAGTAAGGATAATGGGCCCTTTTACTGGCTTCCATTGGGCCTTCTCTTTTCCTAATTTTCGGGGCCCAATAGAACCCCAGGTCTATTCTTTGATTAAATAAGGTATATTAATCAATAATTATTTATTTACCCTAATAACCAGGGACTATTTCAAAAAGACCCTAAAAATTATGAACCGCTTAAAAATAGCCAAGATAAATATTACCATGAGATCTCGCTGGTCGTTTCCCCTGTTCGGAAAAGGTGGCCAGAGAGGTACAAGACCAAGGCAAAGAACAGACATCTTACTGATTATTTTATTCTGAAAAGTATGGTATATACTTTCTAGTGTGACATTAATATCCTTTTCCTAATTGGACACCGAAAGAAAGGCAACTCAGTTGTGCCAATGAGGAAAAGACACGTGTAACGCCACAGGCGACACCGACAGGTAGCTGGATGCCGCGCAGACTAGCCAGCTGGAAAGCCCATACACACTCGGCCCCCCTGGACAGAAACAGTCTCTCATGACGTAAGCCAAGGGTAATTGCTGAGGGCCCTTCCGTGCTTTCTCCCCTGCCAAAATGCAGAGAGAGAGAGGGAGAGAGAGGGAGAGAGAGAGAGAGAGAGAAGGGGGTAGAGGGTTGCGGGGCCCAGATGGGCCCCACGAGCCTCGGGAGGCGGCGCCGCCAGCTCTGGTCGGTGCGTGGTCGGCCGCTCGGAATTGGCAGCTTCTAGCGGACCAAAAAGGAAGACCCACCCACTTCCTTCCTCTCTCCGCTGACGGGGCCACGTCATACTTTTACTACTTTTACCATTTATTTTAATCATTTTGCATTATTTAAATAATTATTGAGGTGCTGACTCATTCATGGTCAAATATGTGCCTCATTTTGACTTCAAACTTTATAGTTTGAACAGAAATATTGGGTAGACAGCTTTTACAGAGACCCGCCACGGTACGGCAACGCGTCGTGACACGTGGCTTCCACGGAGTGGCTGCTGCCTTGGTCAGGTGGGTCCGCGGGTCGCCGTTGAGTCGTACATCATGGAAAAGCGACACCATCCGAGCTGGCCTCCGTAATGCTGACGTGTTAAGAAAAAGATATTTTTCATATTTATTTTTTGAGATGGGCCGTCCAGTTTTTTCCGTTTTTTACGATGATTGTTGAAGCATTCTCCAACGTAAGCCTTCTGTCAGAGGAAACCTTAAAACGTAAGGATGCATGTACATAATAAAAATGTTATGGGGTTTTATTGTATTATAGTTTACACGGGGGGGCCTATGAATGGAAGCCACAGGTGGGAAGTATAAACAGCAAGATTCCTTCGTCTCCCCTCTCCACCCGCACCGTTCCTCAGTCTTGCTCTTGAGAAGAGAGAGATCGAACGAGAAGGGCGAGTTCCTGATTGGCTTTGAATCTCCCCAGGCATGTGATCTCCTTACTCTGTTGATCTGGACGCTGTTTCAGTTTTTTGTTTCGTTTTTGTATTTGTTTGCAAGTTCGACGATCGCGGATTCTATCCGCATGCTGATATTTCCCCAGGATCAATCGATGATCTGTTTCTTCTCCTTCTGATTCTCACAATTTTAATGCGTTTTCCTGATTTTTCTTCTGATTTTGATCCATTGGATCGCTATCAGGTGCCTGTATTTAAGATGCTCTGTGTGAGATGGCCGTGTCAGTGTCCAGCTTTCTTTTGTCGTTGAGCTTCTCCTTCACCCATCCCTTTTACCTCTCTGCTCTGATTTCTCTTCCAGTTGGCTAGGTCCTTGCCTCTGAACGCTAATCTTATGTAAGCATCAGAAGAAGAAAAAAGGATTTTCCGACATCCCAGGGATGCTCGAATGGAGTGTTCGATCGAAGCAGACTCCACTTCTTTAGGCCTCCCCCATTCTCAGATCTAATTAATTGCCTGGATCATATAAACGAAAGATGGCGGTACCGTTCTGTGCCTGTGAATATTCACCGTCATCTTCGGGCGGATTCCCCTGTTCCTGTTGCGACTTGCCACTTTTCGCATCCGGAATTCCGTCGTGAGGGACTCCTACTTCCTAGGTTACACCTGGGAGAAACACAATTCCTCCTCCACGCACTTTCATCCTAGAATTCTATCATCCTCATCCCCAAAGAGGTCTCCATGGGGATCGCGTTCCTTGGACGATCTTCTTGTTGCGCAACAATTCCGACCTTCGGATGCGTTTCCTCCCCTGAATGCCGGACAATCCCACCAACTTTCCCAACCTGTGATTCAGACACAGAGAGACAGAACGAGGGGGGGAGAGAGAGGAGGGGCAGAGTCTGGTGGGACGCAGGCTTTGGCCATTAGGCTCATCGGGAGATTTTCCTCGTTTCATTCGGATCAACTGGTTTCGACCCGAAAATTGGATTCGGATTCTTGCGAACTGGATCCGAAAATCGACCGGTCCCCCAACAAAAATGGGCACCTTTTTTGTCTTTTTGTGTTGATCCAACACGCAATCAGAGACGTCTATACGATGTCTCTTTAAGCCCATGTAGCTGGCGATCGGGATATCCCGTCGCGATCATGGGCCGTTCTAATTTTTTTCTGAAATCTGAAATCTGACGTTTCTTATTTCCGCGTCAGATCGTCTTCCCAATAACAATAAACAGAGCCCCCCGGTTAACTTTTCTTCGACTCTTTCTTGGATGGGAGGAAGATGATGTCATGATTTGTACCCGGAAAGCAACAGGGATGGTCGGGCATGAACTGGAAGTCGAGTTAGGGTGGCGTGGTGCTTTTCACACTGTTATGAAGTTTAGTTCACATGGAAGTCCCCTTAATGGTTGATTCAAGGTTGAAGGGAAGCATGGGGGATCATAAGTCTAGTCTGGAAACCGATCAGCAGATGGTATTTCATGGAATCGAGTTCCCCTCATCATCCGTTCCGGTGGGAAGGGAGAGTAAAAAGCTGATTTTGGCTTATGGTCGAGAGAATATGGTCAACTGGATCCTGAAAAGATCACAGAAAGTTGTTCTGGAGAAGCTAATAATTTTCGAAGTTTTTACACTAGGGACTTGCCTGGGATTACTGGTGTCATTTATCTTATGTAATCAGGCATAGTTGGAGTCAGCCCCAAATAAAAACTCTAGGTAATGTTCGTCGAAGATTATGACGACTTCAACTTCGGCTACTCAGCCAAAAAGCATATCTTCGTTGTAGGACTCTTACTGTCAGAAGTATTGCACCTTATGCGGCTATTTGGGCATCATGCCCATTGAGGATGTTTCAATTTTGTGTGATGTCCTGCAGGCGGGAAACTATTTCCATACCATCCATTTATCAGTGTTAAATATCTTAACTCAGAGAGGAATGCCAGAAAAGGAGAATGCGATATCTTAAACGTGAATCTCCCGTTCATTTGGGGTCGCGTTGCGTGAAATTATTTATTTTGATAAATGATGGACTTGCAAAGAGATTATTGAATTATTTTTCTATTGACTAAGAGACGAACTCCGTCCTTATGATACCTGCAGAACGGCCTATTCGTCGAGGGACATAGACATGGCAGAAGACACTCAAGCAAGCTCCACCGAAGAGCTGGTAAAGCTTCCTGATGCCAAGGTAACCACACAGTATTTATTTATTGAATATACGAAGTCAAAAGACCTCGATATAATGACTGACAAAAGAAAAGTTTAATATCTAATCTGATATGGTGTAAATTTTATTAAACACTTATATTCTTACGTAATGGTCAAAATCATGAATCATTCTAACCTCTGTGCAATCGTCTGTAGTATGAAAAATGCTCAGATGTTCTCCACAACTTGTAGGCGAAATTACTGGCAGACATTAAAATTATATTATAATTCAGAAACTTATGCAAGTTATAGTCTGATGCCAAGAATAAATAACGAAGGAAAACTGATCTGCTCAATTACCAAACTTTCCCGCTATAAAAGTATTCGTTATGCTTATGTTTTAGTTATAACATTGCATCAGATTTCCTTACGTCCTCGGAAAAGTTCTGCCATTTCAATCTGAAGTGACCGCATGTGTTTTGTTGAGGGCGTCAGAGGTTGCCCTGAAGATTTATTCTGACTAAAATTAGCCTGATAAGGAACTCCCCAGTGATTACTGTATATACTGTCATCCAATTCAAAGAATGAGTGAACAATCAAGTTTTCTTACAAAGAAAAAAAAAGGTGTCCCCTCATCAACGACAAGGTTTACTCGCTTTCAAAAGAATCATGCCCTTTAAATTATCCACAAATTATTGATCCCAAGTGTTTTCAGACAACTGATTGCATTATTACCGGCGTGCTCTAAAAAAAATACTAAAAACGCTTATTTGGTCAAATATGATAGACTTTTATTTTAGGATTTTCACCTCAGTCAAGATGAAATGAGTTCGATGTGAATAGTGCGTTGGTGATTGACGCACAAATGCAGAAATAGTATGGATACTTTTGTTTTTTTTTCTTGAGAAAATTCAACTCCCTGCGTTAGAAATATATATAAAATAAACTCTCTTTTTTCGCAATTCCCTTTAGAGGAGTATATATATACATATATATATTAGGTTTGAGTGCCTATGCTGTCTTACCACTTCAAAGATAATATACTCATTTATTGTCTGGCATCACCTTTGCTTTCTCATTCAACAGCTGTCACAGCCCAGTTTCCTTGTGGTTGTTTCTCATTCAATCCATTTTGTAAGACGTTGACTTAAAATACATCCTTTAGAAAGGTGCCTCCTGATGAGGGAACTGTTCTTCTCCCTCAAACCAAACATCACTTTTCGTTTTTCATTTTTCATTTTTAGGGGGTTATTTTCTTCACTTGGTGCATAAAAAGGGTCCTTTACTAAGTTTCGGAACTGATTTGCAACATTCCTGCGCTGTGTTGTTTTATGAACCATTGTAGAGACTCTCGACCTAGTTTTCATGTGAATCGTCACACAGATAAAGCACACACACAGAAACCTTTCTGTGGAACTTTCATATCTCGAAAGAGAGTAGAAAACTGATCAACCGTGTGTCTATAAGAGATCCTCCTTCAGGAATATGAGCGGGATTCCTTGGCTGTTGCAGTGTCCATTTCTATCTCACTAATATCATCTAAAACATTGAGATAGGTAAAGATAAAGGGTAAGCATTTTGATTACATCTGCCACAGATTGGAAGTGGGCTCTAAAGTCTCGGTTTAATATCCAAGAAGTAAAGAATAAAATCCTTTAGAGTTTTCATTTTTTTTAACAAAATTTTATTTCAAAGTTATTTTCTTAAATGCATAGCCATAACCCTTCCTCGTAACCCTAACCCTATTTAGTTAATGATCTGTTACACCCACACGATTTTCTCCTCATTTCTAAATCCTCTCTTGAAAGTAACAGTAATTTTTTTTTTCATTTTTTAATTTAAATTTTTATAGGGTGGAAAAATTAAATTGTTTTTTTAATTTTTTCACTCTATTTTGCATCATCTTATGTAATCGGGCCTCTGGTTGTTATCTTGGAACTCTTATCAGATCAAGTGATTTTATCCGAATATTTCCAATTCAGGTGATTTTGAAATCTTGTAATTTTCCCAGATCTAGTCTCTTTCAATTGAATCACACAATTTTCTCTAATTATTTTACAAATATATTAATGCATGCAGATTTCGTAAGTATTCCAGAATATTCACAGTTGACTTCTTTTTGTCTAAGGGCTCACTCTCTGAACAGATTGATGGGACCAAGAGGGGGAATTCAGAATACTAGCTAATTTTTGTTATTATATCACCAGGTGGAAGAATTAAAGAAGGAAGATGACGAAGAAGACACCGCACTAGAGAGAGAATTTATAAAGGTAGAGAAGGAGCCAATAGATGTAAAAGTCAATTCTCCCGATTCAAATTCAACGGCGGTAAAAGAGTCAACCCCTCCACCAGATGGCAAATTGGAGGATGCAAATGACAAAATCAAGCAGCTCAGCAGTGAGCTGCAGCAAGCAGAATCTGAGAAGGCCCGGTTTCAATCAGAGGTCTCTACTTCGCAAGAGGCATTACAGAAGAGCAACAAGCGTTGTGAGGAGCTGGAGAGCGATCTGAAGAGGCTTAAAGAAGAGATGGTGGAGGCGCGGTTGAAGCATCAGTCAGAGGTTGACTCTCTCCAGCAGGCACAGAGAACCCAAGAAGCATTTGATGGGCTGACCTTGGAGCTGGAACGTTCCAAGGAAAGGGTGGAGAAGCTGGAACAGGATCTCTCCTCATCTGCTGATGAGCTGAGCAGATTCAAGGAGCTGAGCGATGAAAAAGCGGCGCTGGCAGATTCGGAGTCCAAAAGGGCCTCGGAGCTCGAGAAAATGCTTGAAGCGGCAAAAACGGATGCGAAGGAGATGGATAGTACGTTGACTTTATTGCGGGAGGAGTTGAAAGTCTTGGATGGGCAAGTCAAACAGAGCCAGCAGGCCGAGGAAGCACTCGGAAAGACCAGACTAGAGCTGGAACAGAAAGAGCTGGGTATCCAGGAGCTCAAGAAGGAGGTGGATGCTCTCAGCGCTTCAGAGAAACAGCTGGGAGAGGAAATGGCGGCCAGGGATTCTACTCTCAAATCGTATGAACTCCAGGTGTTGGGGCTACAAGAGGAACTGCAGAAGGCGTCAAAGGAGAGAGAAACCCTCGAGATAACCGTTGGAGAACTCGAGAACAAGCTGGCCCTATCTGAGCAGAATCTGAGTAAAAGTGACTCACTCTTAACGAGCGCCCAATCCCACAGCGCAGAGCTTCAAGAGAGGCTCGACTCACTGGAGGAGCTCCATAAAGAACTCGGTGCAAGGACAGAGAAGTCAACGCAAGAGCACCTCGAACTCAACGCCGAGTTGGGAAAAGTCAAAGATCGATTGAAAGAAGCCGAACTGAAACTGGTATCAGTAGAAGAAAGAAACGTGGAGCTTGAGAAACAGCTGAATCTGGCAGAATTAAAGGGCCATGATGATCAAGTGGAGATCAAGAAACTCCGTGGCAAGATTTCAGAGCTCGCTGATTTGTTGAAATCCACCGAGGAAGAAGCCGCCATGTCCACCTGCCATTTCCAAGCATACCAGGAAAGAATCACCCAGCTAGAATCTTCTGCAGAAAAGTCGTCGTCGATGAAGGTAAATCTTGAAAAGAAGTTGAATGAGTTCGCCGAGAAACTCGGCGAGAAAGAGATTCAGGCCTCTGCAGCTCAAGATCGTGTCGCCGAACTGGAAGAACTGGTCAAGGTTGCTTCTGTGAAAGAAGAGGATTCGCTGAAGAGAATCGGTGACCTGGAACTGCTTCTAATGCAGAAGAGTGGTCTTGTGGCTGAGCTCTCTGCAGAACTGGAAGCCATCAAAGTCAAGTCCGTTGACCTTGAAAGAGAGTACCAGGACACACTGAACGCCGTCACTGAGGAAAAGAAAAAGTTTAAAGATTTATCCGAGATTTCTGCAGGAAAGCATTCGGAAGCCGAAAATCTTATTGAGGCTCTGAGAACCGAGTTAAAGTCAACCAATGAAAAGCTGCAGGATGTGGAGAAGGAGCTTGAGGCTTCCGGCGTCAGAGAGAGGGAGACATTGGAGAAGCTTGAACACCATGGAATAGCCGTGGAGAAGGCTACCGCCAGAAGCTTAGAGCTGGAGGCCTTGCATGAATCTGTGTCCAAGGATTCAGAGAGGAAGCTCCAAGAAGCAATCAGTAATCTTGATCAGAAGGACTCTGAAACTAAGCTGTTGACTGAAAAGTTGAAGAATCTCGAAGAACAGGCGGCGTCCCACCAAGAACAGGCGGCCAAAGCAGCAGAAAAACTGGTCTCCCTTGAGGCCGAACTGGAAGAAAGGTCCAATAAGCTGGTCTCACTCGAAGCCAGGCTCTTGGATTCTGAGAAGAGATGCGAGTCGTCCTTGTCAGAGAATAAACTGCTGGCCGAGACAAACCAGAAGCTCCAGGCAGAACTCGAGGCCTATAGAAGTAAAACTGATGAGCTTCACAGTACTCTGAGCTCTGTTCACGCAGAGAAAGACGCCACCGCAGTGCAGCTGGCGCTCCACCTGAAAGCTATCGATGAACTGAGAGATCAGGTAACAAAGGTATCGCAGCTCCACTCTGAAACAGAATCTCGCACAAAAGAAGCACAGCTTCAGCTGAACGAAGCCCATGGGAGATTGACTCAGAGGGATTCTGAAACCCAAGAACTGAATGCTAAGATACATGAGCTTGAAAGCAAGATAGAGTCTTACGAGGAGGAACTCCGTGCAGCTGCGGCTTCTGTAGAAGCCCACAAGAGCGATCTCGATGCAGCTCTGTCAAAACTGAGGGCACTGGAGGGGACGATCGAGGAAGAAAAGGGCAGCTCAAGTCGCTTGGAGTCCGAGAATACGTATTTAGTTGAGACAAACATCAAGCTCACTGAAGAACTAGCAGCATATGAGGTGAAAACGAGTGATCTGAAGAGAACATTGGCGACTCTCCAGGAAGACAATGAGAAGACATCTGCAGAGCTGGTCAACGTTGCTTCTGAAGGCAAGACGCTTCAATCTCAGGTCAGTTCACACGAATATATCTATATATATATATATATTTATATACTTTGTGCGTAGATTTAGTGGGAATTGTAGTGTTGATGAGAAGTTTTGTTGGGCAGATTGCATCTTTAACAGCTCAGATTGAGGAAGTACAAAGGGATCACAGAGAGAAGGAAAGCTCTCTGAATGCTACCATGGAAACCTTGTCGGCCGAGCTAAAAGTGAAATCAGACTTGCAGACTCGACTTGTGGAGCTTGAAGATAAGTTATCGTCATCAGAAACTCAGTCAAGAGAACAGGTACGTAGAACATGCCAGAGAAATATAACATGTGAATCTTCATTAATGAAGTTATATGCTGGAGGATTTGCTTTATTCGATTTTTTTTCTTCGCTCTAGATTGAAAGAATCAAGTCAGAAGTGGGTGAAAAGGAGGCAGAGTTGGCGTCCATGGTGAAGGATCATGCTGAAAAGCTTAAAGAAAAAGATGTTTTATCTGAAAACTTGGGGAAACTGCAAGTGGAGCTCGATCTTGCCCTTAAGAGAGCTGCAGAACAGGTCATTGGGTCCCTTCCCTGATAATCTCTGTTCGGCACATTTGTGTGATCACTTTTAGGGTTTTTATTTTATTCACTAAGATATCAGTAATCATGATGCTTTGAATCCAATAGTCGTAGGCTTTGACTTTGCTCGTAGTTTCTGTCTTTGCTACATGTTTGAAGACCTTATCATCATTCATTTCCAGCATTCTCTCTCTCTCTCTCTCTCTCTCTCTCTCTCTCTCTCTAACATGTGTATGCATATATGTATCATAAATGTCGTTTGGTGGAGCCGGATCTTTCCAATTTGATCATCAGTAAGATGTGGGTGCGAAGAAATCATTGAAAAATTCTGAAGTGGGTTTCCTGAACCAACAGAAAGAAGCGGAGTCCAGAAAGGACCTGGAACAGGAGGCGACCGTGAAGCAGCTACAAGGTGAGGTAGACGCCCAACGCCAACATGCAGCGAGCTTAGAGGAGCAAGTCAACGCTCTCAAGACCCAGCTGCACCAATACGAGTCGCAGATTAAGGAAAAAGTGAGAGCCCTTTCTGTCAAATTGCTTCTAATCTATTTTCTTCTCTATGATCGTTTTCTGGTGAAAGAACTTCAACGTTTGTTCTTCTGATCGGTTGCTTGGACGATGACGATGCCTCCAGGGCGCAGAGGTCAACTCAGAGCTTGAAGAACTGAGGAGCAAGTTGACTAAGGCTTCTCATCTCGAGGAGAAGATCGCAGAGCTTGAGAGCAAGCTGCAGCTGGCAAGCAAAAAGTCTGAGCAGGCAAGTATAATCTCCTCCTCTTCTAACATCCAAATGTCAAATACCCCTGGCGATCCCTTGCTAAAGTCAACGGTTCACCGACTGCCCATGTCTGAATCACTCCTCCTGGTCAATCACATGTTCTTCCACCTGCACTACCTTCTTCTTCTTCTTCTTCTTCTTCTTCTTCTTCTTCTTCTTCTTCTTACCCCAGAGTTATTTGGTGCTTATTGTTTGGTTCTGCAGCGAGTGGAGACGAGGGACATCGGGATAGCGCCGCCGGCGCTCTCGCCGGAGCTGAAGAGAGGCCAGCCCTCCGAGGCCGTTTCCGGGAGCAGCGCCACCACCGCCGCCGAGCCGAGCACCGCCATAGCCTTGAAGTTTGTCCTGGGGGTGGCTCTGGTCTCCGTCATCGTCGGCGTCATCCTCGGGAAGCGGTACTAGTCGGCCTGGACTCGATCCTCTCCCTTCGCAGATGAGGAAAATGTCCAGAGAAACAAACAGCCGATCTCCGGCTTCGTCTTCCCCGATCAGGTTTCTTCCCCCGTCCTCCTTCTGCCCTAATTTTTGTTTCCTTCTTCCTTCTTCTTCTCCTGGGGAGAAACGAGCATCCCCGCAAATCGCGGATCCGGAGGAGGAGAAGGTGGAGGAGGAGAATATCAGAGAGGGAGGGAGAGAGGGTATACTGGTGAACTACGGCGGGGACTGGAGCGAGGAGAGGCAGGCGGAGAGAGCGATCTCGGCGCGCCGGCACTGCGCGCGCTTGGCGGCGGTGCCGGCGCTGGAACACAGGATCCGCGTCGCCTCCGCCTCGCTGGAGCAAGCCGCCGCTGCCTCCACCAGACAATCGGCGAGCGCGCGGTTGAGGTGTCGGCAGGCGGCCTCTAGCAGCCAGGGATCCCGCGCGCGCCGGTGGCACTCGGCCAGCGCGCGGTGAAGCCCACCGCATCCCGGCGCCACCTCCGCCGTCACCAGCGATGCTTCCGCCGTTTCTTGCGGCGCCTCCGTCGCCGGGCGGCGTTCTCCTCGCCGGAGCATTCGGGGAGCATTCGTCCACCTCTGTCCGTAGTGCCCGGACAGAGGTGGACGAGTAGGGAACGGGATGGAGCGGAGTAAATAGTTTGCTCGAAAGGGGGGGGGGGGGGATATTGGGCTATTAATGGGCCGGGCACTACGGAAAAGTACCCCAACTGCAATTTATAGAGTTTATTCTTTTCGGAAATTCGGAAAGAAAATTACGGTTAGTGATATTTCATTTTAAGTTTACAAGACCTCGCTTATCTGAGCATTAAGCTTACACCAACTCTCTCTCTCTCTCTCTCTCTCTCTCTCTCTCTCTCTCTCTCCTCTCCCTCTCT
Organism: Spirodela intermedia; assembly: GCA_902729315.2. NCBI lineage: Eukaryota > Viridiplantae > Streptophyta > Magnoliopsida > Alismatales > Araceae > Spirodela > Spirodela intermedia. Next base: position 1,361,896 of record LR746267.1, on the reverse strand, counting down.
CGATATATAAAATTAAATAAATAAATGTGTATTATTAGGGGGAGAGAGAATGGGCTGTTAATGGGCTGCTTAGTCCATTAACAGTCCATAATGAAGCCAGAGAAGAGGTGGGGTGGGGGGGTGGGGGGTGGGGGTGAGATATTGGGCTGTTAATGGGCTGTTCAGTCCGGAAAATTACCCCAAAGGCTATTTAGAGTTTATTTTTTTGGAAATTCGAACAGAAAAATTAGCGGTTAATAATATCTGGGAACGCCAAGTCGATGAGGGTAGCAGCCAGAAAATAGCAGGAGGCCTCGCGTAGCTCGCCTTGAGAAAGCGAGAGAGAGAAGGAGAGAGAGAGAGAGAGACAGAGACAGAGACCCACCTTTCACGCTGATGCTAAATAAGGAAAACCTGAAAAACCATGATATTGGAGTGAAAAATCAAAACAATACCCTAAAAAATCACTTTCCTAGACGGGCAGCGACCCAACGAGTCACAGAGTAGACATCTCCGATCTTAAAAGCTCGCATAAAAAAAGTAAAAAATCTAATTTTTACACGCCGAAAATAGTAAAAATACATTAAAAAACCAATTTCGGGCTCACAAAAAATAATAAGATTGGGCCCGGAATAATAAATAACTAATTAGCCGGCTCATCTACCAACCTCTTCCATAACTCCTCCGATCCAAACAAAAAAACCCGGAATAGGGCCCCCACTTTGTTGGAAGGGAATCTGACGCGTTGACGAGCAAGCACGGTGCACCTCCCGACCATGCGCGTTTATACAGAGAACGAAGATCAACGGCTAGTAGCCGTTGACAAGGACGACCAAATCCCGTCCTACCGTCCCCTCCTGGCCACGTGGCCTCCGTTCAAAAAAGACCCGAAAGTCAACGGAAGCACATCCGAGTGGAGTCAAGGTGAAGGGAAGTACTTCTACCCGCCGGGATCTGATGTTATTGCTTAAATATCCATAAAAAATAGCGCCTTTGCCTGCCTTTTTTGTGCTTAAATATCCCATCAAAAAACCCACGAATAATCTAAAAATAAAAGAGGGACATCACAATAGTCTATAAAAACCCACTTATAATATTATTTTTCTATTCCCAATAAACGCATTATTTCCATGTTATTTCCATCTAAGAACCTAGTGAGCCCAATGAATGACGAACCAGCGGCTGTGGCCAAATAATTTTGCTCAAATAAACATGCAAAATAGCATAATATGGCGAAAAAAATGATTGATAATGTGAAAATATCATGTAAAGCCTACCCTTTCTCAAATAGTAGAGCTGCATGAACAGTGCCGCTTGATTTCTGCAGATTTGTGTGAATAAAATTGGTCGTAGCCTGATATTTTCGCATTACTCCCATGAAGAGTAATATGGGTGATAGTATTATTATAATGCTTTTTTAAATATTTAGTCCTCAAATAATGATGATCTTTTTTTTAATCCCCAATAAACCCTTTATTTCCTCAGATCAATATCCTGAGGACCCTCCCATTTCATGTTCAGGTCCCTCAAGCTGCTGATGCATTTCATATTCTGAGGTGATGCATTCATATCCCTTAATCTTCTGATCTTCACTCCCCAATCTCCATCCCAGAGTAGAGGTCATGAGGTGTGCTTTTCGATCGAATAGTCTTGCTGTATGGAATGCTAGGCAGAAGATGAACACCTTTCTATCTATGAAAAATTCAAGTACTTTCTTGTTATCTTAAGCTAGGTCCATCAAGATCACAAAACTGAACTGGTGAAAAATGGTTGGTGTGGTTTCCACATAACCCTAAAAATGTGATATGTTAAACAACTCTATTTGTAGTCAACATGCTTGCCCCAATTGTTCACAACCCTAAATTTGACATTCATCCTTGTTATGTTGGCATGAATGGAATTTTTATCTTTTTTAAAATCAATCACTAATAATGTGTTTGGTTGGTCAACCCATGATGAATTGGTTGTGAGAGAGAAAACATAAACACTATCAAAAAATATGAATGCAACCCAAAGAAGGCTCACTATATCTGTGGTGTATCGCTATTACAAACCCTAAACACTAGACCTTAATATGGGTTAAGAGGAGTGCTGATTTTCAAGAACATGTATCTTATGATATGTTAGAAAATACTCTTAGGGGGTATAATCATAGTGAAGAAGAATAGTGAGATAATTATCTATGCTCCTAGACATGTACCCAATATGTTCTCTCAAAAGAATGTCACAGGATAATCACAATCTGACCTAGAATGATAGAAGATTAGGAAAACAAACAAAAGCTAAAAGGCAAGGTAAAGAAGCACAAACTCTTATTAGTTTCTTAAGCAACCAATAGTTCCCATACGTTTTTAATTAATTTTGCGTTAATCTTAGTCAAATCGATTCTATGTTGCCCGCCAAATTACCTAAAAAGTGCTAGTAATATTAACAGCCATCATAAAAAAATGAGAAATATTTTCCCTCATCATCAAACCACTGAAAAAAGGGAAAAAAAATAATACCAAGATCAATTATCCATTGACATTAAGGCTTCAATCCACAAACTCTGTAGAAGATGATGAGCAGTGAATATTATAGGCACAAACAAGAAGACATATCTCTCTTGTGATCCAAAGTATAGGAGACAACATTGAGTGAATAAACTCATCATTACACTTATCTCATGAAAAATTTGCAGATATTTTTTCATATATGACTAACTCGACTTGACTAGAAATTATGAGCAATTTTTGGCTTCTTTGGGGTAAGTGCACCTGCAAGCTACACTCAATTATAATGACTCATACATATAGCAGAAATTGCATGTAGCAGAAATCACATATATGGTGAAAAGAATGGGCATATATGATGGTAATTACCAGACATTTTGTCAATGACTTATGAGGAAACACAAGCAATGAAATTCTAAAGGCTAACACTACTATATTTCACTTAAATTGTTACCTTTCCAGGCTTATAGAAGCATCAGAGTGGCATTAAATAGATGGTTAGGAGATTATTACTTAAAGCTTTAACAATTTCTAGGATGGAGTAAGAACACCACTCTTTTAGATTCTTTTATTTATGAAGATATGGATAAAATAGAGCAGGTTAACTTTGTTCTTAGCATGTACATGATTTGTAAGTAAACTATGATAAACATTCAAGTGAAACAAGCTATGATATTTATTAGAATAGTTTCACATAGGAAGAAATGATAATGAGTAGTGATAAGTACATATTAGGTGATACATTTGTGTTCTAGGATTGTTAGTTTATATATTTCAAGCATTGCTTTTAACACATTCTCTTTTACATTAAATATTATCTGCATCTAACATTTCCAAGTGTCCATGCATTGGCATACAATGATGGCTACATTGTGAATTGGGTCACATAGTTATGCATCTGATTATGGTCACACTATAATCAATTTCCTCTTAGAATAACATAAACATTTCATTGAATTTCATGGGCACTATTCACTTCATATTCCCTACCAAAAGCCAAACAATATTGGGATTTTCTTCTCATGTACTTGAGCCTATCTCTATCTAGATAGAAACAACTTGAACCCTCATCTTTTTGTAAAAAGCCGCTCCACAGTGGTAAAGTCTCATCTTTTGTCTTGGCCGAAGTGACAATAGTCACATTGAACCCTCAAATATGCTCAAAGATCTTAAAATGATCTTCCAGTTCCGGTGAGAATTTGCAAAACTAAAGGATAAACTATCAAATCAAAGAACCACTTTCTATTTTTAAGTCAAATCTCTTGATAGAGAGCACACTCAAGGAACAAGTGCCTCACAGATTCTCCTTCCTTTCATTAACTTTTTAAGGTGTAAATCTCATATTCATAAATGTGGGCAAGCTCATCAAGATAATCTTTCACGTGAGACTCTCTCCACACCAAAACCCCTCATTTTTTATGGAAAGGGGCTTTCAAAATCTGATATACTTTGTGACGCCTCTCTAATGGATCCATGTACTTCCCAATCTTCAATTCCAACCCCATCCTCATATCTTTCTAATAACTCCTTATATGTCAAAGGCTATGGTGGCAAAATGACCTAATTTCTGAAGCTTCTGATTATGTTTGGCCATCAATCTCCTCTCCTTGTAGAACAACATTTGGATGTCATCATGTCATTAATAATAAAGGCCCCACACTGCTTGCTCACACAATCAAACAAGAGTTTTCATTTCCATTTTTTAGAGCAAATCTCTAAGACTCATGCTGGAACATCTTTAGCTTAGAAATATTTTTTGACATCTTAGATATATCATTAATGTTACCTAGTATTGTACCATTAAATGCATATGTCATTACATCATATACTTTGCCTCTACAATAAATCTAATATTTAATTACTTGGTAAAAGCAACCAAATTGAAGTCTCTATAATGATGATACTCACTCTTCCACTATCTATATGTTTACAACTTCTTTCCCAACTAATAGTATCTTATCATCAACATTTATCCCCACTTCTTCATAATTGCCCTTGAAATCTTAAGAACAGAGAGAATATCTCACCTCACATCCTAGAAGAATAGATGCCTTCCTAAGTATACTCTTCTCATAATTTAAGGCTAGAGGTTTCACATGCTCAAAATCTCCTTTCCTCTATCATCATTCTACTTGGTATTTCAATTATCAAATCAAACAATAAAGTTAAACAGTAACCTTGTTTGAGACCTCTCACTATATGTCAATGGTATATTCATTCACAGAAATAATGAAATTGGCCCATGTGATACATCCCTAGAACCACTCAATTCAAGTTGAAAATGATAGTCCCACCTCACAATATGATAGTTCTCATCAATTTGTAGCTTGCTAACCACCCATCTCCTTCATTTACACTTTATCACATTATTACATCCATTTATTTGTCAATGAAAAGGCTTCTTCAGTTTCACACCCCTTGATAATAACACTTTGTTTTGAAATGATCAACACAATTGCAATCACTCTAACATTTAGTGTAATATTGTTCAATATTTATAATATTAAGGACAATCCTAACACTAGTTAGTAGGGTATTATATCTTTAGTCCTAAAGCCTAGTTGCACCACAACATTGAAAAGTATTCCGAGTTCTACACAACAAATGTGTGATAACACAATATCACAAGAGTTGATAAAAGACCTTGTGGCTACTTCACAAGCTAGGCAAACCTCAAATGTGTGACAAGAGACATTCATTGTAGTTTATTCAATCTAAAATCTGTTCCAATCTACACGTCTCTCCTAGAGCATTTACACTACGTTTATATCAATCATATCCCACAGATTGACTCACATTCAAAGGGTACCAATAAAACCTTTACAATTGGTTGATGTTCTCAAAATGCCCACCCATCTTTCATATTTTGGTTAGTAGCAAGCTAATTCAAAGCAAAAGCTAATGTAAAAAACTATACTTGCCTATACATATTGTCAGACAAGCTAAGATCCTTTGTTATTGGTTTTCTCTTATGTAGTTTCTCTCTTTTATTTGGGCCCTTAAGTAAGTTAGTTATTGACTACTTAATGGGCTCTTCCTTTCTTTCTTCTAAAATAAGTGAGCTTGGCCCACTATAGATGTAACTGATATTTAAATCAGTTATGAGGTTAATTGAATATAATTGTCAAGGGAATCCACCCTAAAGGGCCTCTAGGCAGCGCTAATGAGAGGAGAGGGTGAAGACCAAATCAAGAAAGTTAAGGAGATCACAATTTTGGTTCAACATGGTATTAGAGAAGGTTGAGGCTTGAAGCATTGCAAGGACAAGGATTGGAGTTGACCTTATGATCATGATCAAGGACATGCCTTCTATCCTACTAGAAGCAAGCATTCAAGAGGTCACTTGAGAGCCATTCTTGATTTCAAGAATTAGGAAACATGAGATGTCAATGTGGCAAGAAGCTTCTACATCCAACTCAATCATGATAACAAAGTTAGTGATTGAGATCATGCATGTATTGTTAGGTATACTTATGCACTTGAGATTTAATGATATTAATCTGTACCAATGGGAGAAATTTGAAAAGTTAACACTCCTTAGGAGAGGTTTATCAAAGCATCTAAATATGATGCTATTGAAAATCCAAGGAAACTTTTATTCACTCATGGCTGCTTAGAACCATGACAACTAAAATGTGTGACTACTATGAAAGAATTGTAGAATGAAGTCCACCAAAATTGCTCCAAGCAGCAAAATGATTAGAAGATTTATGGTTGAACATCAAAGTAATGAAAGTAGTATAATGGGAAACAACAATTGTGAACTGAAGGCTATATGGTGTGAGATTGACCATTGTTAATATGTGAAAAATTCTCACTCCAATGAAAGAAATTACATATTGAAGTAGATGACATTTTCATTCTTAATGGCTTTAAATCTAAAGTATGAGAGTCTTCAAAGTCATATTCTACATAGGGAGAGGGCATATTTGATGATATACTTATCACAAGGGATGACACAAATGAGATCTAAATTCTAAGTAAAAACCTATCACAAGAGATTGATATTAAGTTCCTTGGGAGACTAAGGTATTTCCTTGGTATTGAGGTGGCATACTTAGAATAGGTATCTTTATTTCTCAACAAAAATATATTGTTGATCTTCTGTAGGAAATTGGTCAACTTACTTATAAACCAACAATCATACTAATGAATATAAATGTGAAGCTTAGAGTAAGAGGTGATAGTCATCCAATTAATAAGGAATCCTTGCAAAGGTTGATTGGAAAATTGATTTATCCAAATCATACTAGACTAGATGTGACATATGCTGTGAGTTCCTTGAGTTAATTCATGAATGACCCAAGATAAATTTATTTGCAAGCAACTTACCATATTCTAGCATATTTAAAGGATATTATTGGACAAGGCCTATTACTTTCACAAAGTGGCGATAGTACTGTAAAAATATATACAAACATAGATTATGCAAGTTTAGTAATTAATAGGAGGTCAACATCAGGCTAATAATCCTTCATTGGTGGAAATTTGGTTTCCTAGAGAAGTAAGAAGTAGAAGGTTGTATCTAAATCCAATGCAGAAGCTGAGGTTAGAGCTATGGCTCAAGGTATATGTGAAATAATATGGATAAGAATGCTATTTAAAGATCTACATATTTATTATAAGGGTTACATTAAATTGTATTGTGGCAATCCATCAATTATAGCCACTGCCCATTATTCAATCCAATATGATAGGACAAAGCACATTAAAATAGCTCATCATTTTATCAAGGAAAAGATTGAAGAAGAGATGATAAATTTGTTTATCAATTTTGTTAATCAAGTGGCAAATATATTCACCAAGGGACTATTGGGACCAACTCAATAAAAGCTTGTATTCAAGTTAGACATGTCTAACATCTACACTTGACTTGTGAGAGGGTGTCAAATAAGCTAAGATCCTCTATTATTAGTTTCTCTTATGTAGTTTCTCTCTTTTATCTAGGCCCTTAAGTTAGTTATGGACTACTTAATGAGTTCTTCCTTTCTTTCTTCTAAAATAAGTGGGCTTGGCCCACTATAGATGTAACTAGTATTTCAGCTAGTTATGAGGTTAATTGAATACAACTTTGAAAGGAATCCACCCTAAAGGATCTTTGGGTGGCACCAATGAGAGAGGAGGGTGAAGACCAAATCAAGAAGGTCAAGAAGGAGATCAAGATTCTAGTTCAAGACATACACAACATCTTGAACATGTGTGGAGTACTTTGGAGGCATAAGAGGGGCAGTATTCTAAGGTTTGGAATTTCATATAGTGGAAGAACACCAAAAATCCTTTATGTCATTCATAAGCACAAAATCCCAACTTGACATTGGTAAAAGTGCTTCCTCTCATGGCTAGAAAACATATATAATTTTGATTTTTTTAGGATTTCCATTGTAGACAAATTAGCTGCTGCAACACTGCAGATATAAAATCTTTAAAGTCGGATGTCAACACTCGAACTTGATCTTCTTCTTTCTTAAGTAGGTGTCAATGGATATAAGCTTCAATATTCACACCTTTCATGATTGTGTATCCACATTTGAATGAAAATCACACTTCTTGGCGATAGGGTCAACTCTTCTATTCCTAGCATCTATTCCTTTCAAGTGTTTGAAAATTATGTCTCAAACCGTAGTGGTCAACACTTTTAGTTTAACAGTCCACACCAGGTTTTTTGGATTAGATTTTTGCACACGAAATAACTCATTGTTTGCATATTTTGACTTCTACCTTTTAGGATTAAATACTTCTCCTATGGTCTTCATATTTTAGCCATATTTGTCTTGAAAATCCCTTAATATTTTCCAAATACCCTTTTGAAAAGATTAACAACAATTAAGATAGAATTGAGGTTTTCTCATCTTTAAAATGAAATTAAAAGGTTATACATAGGACCCACACATTGAATATGAAAATTGATATGATACCAATGCAGATAAGGTCTAAGGTGCTAGATACAATGACAATAGTACACAACAGTGTTTGTGGCAGTATTGAGTTTTAACTTAGAGAATAGTGCACCAGCACTTGCTTTGAATTAACAAACAGTTCATGTTGGAAATTAATTTGAACTTGGAAACCAGAGAACAACAGATAACATTTACTTCTTTGAATTCAACATATGGATGCAAAGAGGTCGTTTGGACACGAACACCTAGGGATATTTGTCTAATTTTATCAAAGATATCAAAGAAATTCAATATTGCCAAAGGTTAAACAGAGATATACACCTTCAGTGGAACTTTCCACAATACTTTCCAAAGATACAGAATAACTATTCTCAGTTAGAAGTGATGAGGGAAGCTCATGCTGCATGCTAATTTATATTGCTTGTAAAAAAAATAATATAAAAGTAGCACATCAGACTTCTGTCAAGACATCACGATGAAGGACGCATAACTTCTAGAACTGAAATTAACCCAACATATTATAATTCTATTAAGTTGGCATATCTTTAAATTAAAAAAAAAAGGAAGAATTACTGGGTACAAAACTAACCAGAGAGCTGACCTTTGGAAGCCCTCCTCACAGAACCATTTCCCAACCTCTCCAAGGAGCCAGTAGAAAAAAGCCCAAAGCATTGTTATAATTTGCTGGTCAGCAATTCTACAAAGCCTATGTCTAGGGGAGAGATACCAACAGCAAGCTTTTTCATTATAACACCTTGCCGGGTTTCATCAGAAATTACAACTCCATCATCAGTCCTGAGCATCAATGAATTCTCAAAACCAAATGTAGTGCCTCCTTAAGCTTGAATCCTTCTTATTTCAACGATTCCATGTCAGATTTAGAGTCAGAACGTTGTCTCTTATGTCCTCGATCACCTAAATGCAAAGCGAAGCAAAGATCCTCATCGGATGCATCTCTTAATGTGGAAAGACTCCTCAGTTCAGAGTTCTCTTCCTGATTTCGGTGAATAGGAGAGTTCGGAATGAATTGGTGCTCTTCCACATTTGTAACAACATCAATTCCATCCATATGATATTCTGTGCGTGCAAAACATGCATTTGTTTCTGAACCAGAAGCACCGTCAACTGAAATTTTCTGGATGTTGAAACCTAGTGGTTCAAAAATGTCACCAGGCTTTTCTGTTGTCGGTGTCTCTTCCGCCTGAGATGACTCCCCAACGATAGAATCAATAGCTCCTGCCATGGCATTTCGTTGATCTTGGATGGCTTCTATGATGAGAAAAAATCATAAAAAAAATGAAGAAAAACAGACTTGTCAGATGACAGCAATAATATCAAGGAAGCACCAAACTCCACTATCATCTCACTACGATAAGTTCTGCACTATACAACTAAGCTTTCAAGACAAATGAAGAGTACCTTGAAGAGAATCAGTGGTTGTTATAAGGTCAAGTTCCAAAAGATCAAGAAGTCGCCCAAGATCAACACCACTCGTCCAGTTTTCTGGGGCATGACCACTTTTAAGCTTCAAACGACCACGATTTGCTGTCCCACCCCATATAATCCCTATTGGACGTGCCTTGTCGTCATCCTGTCCTGTTAAAATGATGAGGCTCCCACTGTCCCCTTCAAGATCAAATGTCTTCTGATTCTCGCCCACGACAAGAAAATCAGTGAAGAAACATATGCCTTTTTCGTCGTTATATTCAAGTGCATATGCCATAACAGTTCCAGTAGTCAGACCAGAGCTCCTTCCAACCTTCATCACTTGCCTCCCTATGAGGCTGTTGATTGGAGCTTGCAAGTCTATGCACTTGACATCCCCGATCTCACCAACTCCCTTAACTAAGGTGGTAACGTTTGAAATATCAAAATTATCAGCAAAAGGAATGAATGCTCCATCGGCTCGCACAAAAGTTTCTGAGGGTGCACCAAAGACAACATGTATATTTAGTCAACGCCAAACGAAGGCATCAAAGTATGATACAGAGTTTGCAGCTGCATGACGTGCTAGGAACTCTAATGGAATCGTCTTATGTAAATAAATAAAACAGTATAATAATGCTGATGCATAATGGAATATGCAGGCCACAACAACTGAACTTACCATAAACCCTCAGATGCCATTCTATGTGTTGTGTAGTATTCATTCTTAAGCAAGCACCAAACTACAAAGCTATGATGGCTTTGGTTAACCACCAGAACATAACAACATGAAGAAAAAAATAACAATACCTGGGTTAGTTCCAGCAAATATCCCATACCACAGATCATCAGTAATGAATGATGTTGCCCTCTCAACAGCACCAAGATAAACACCCGGACCAAGATTCGGAGGCAATGGATGAAACATCTTCTGGTTAGGGTAATCTAAATCGACAGCAACATGCCGATTTGTGAGAAAACCAACTTGCCTCATGCCTGTTCGGCTCTTCACAATGGCACCCAAGGTTCCATAGGTCTCAAGGCTTGCAACCTAAGAACCATGGAACGAATTTGACAATGTTTGAAAGTAACAGCATTGAACTTTGCAAAGGTGAGACTTTGCTGGCTGAATGAGATCGCAAACAGAATAAAAGGAAAAGATTGAAGCCACAAGCAAAACAAAAAGGAAAAAAATTCCTCTGAAAGAAACAGATAAACAGAGAAAATGAGAGGGTCCAATCCATGATTCGTAACTGAAATAGAAAAATGACAAACAAAATTTGTGCTGTAGTCTACTTTGTCATGGTTCCAGTCACTTAAATCAACGCAACACCTTGTGTTATATGTAAACCATAGAATCTATTGAAATCACACCACTCAGAAAAGGGAAAAAAAAAGAGCCTCGAAGTTCCAAAAGACATTACAGCTTAAAGTTATAGTCTTGAATTTTCAAGGGCGTGACACAACGCAAGCCAACCAATGATTGAACTTAGCATTTAATCATTGAAGATCTATTTCCAAGTTCTCTATGAAGAGTCATCAGACTCTGCTTTATGCTATTCCTAGAATGATTGATCTAAAACCAAAAACCATCATGCCCAGGATTTCACTAGCTTCTAGGTTATAAACAGGTCTCCTCCAAATTGTCTAGAGAAAACATAAAGACTTGGGCCAACAAGTCCCCTTCGTTGAATCTAACCAGATATTCAACAAGAATTAATAACTTATTTCTAACAATGCATTCAAAACAGAAGCAAATCTAAATGGGCAGTTAATACACTACCGAATTTTGGATTTACATTCAAAATCAACCATCCGAAACTGCTCATATCATACATTGAGGCTCTCCTGAGGAAAGAAGATAAAAGTTACAGCTAGCTATAAAATGGAAACTAGACCTTACTACCAGGTAGTGTTTAATGCTAACCCTGTCACAGCATATGCAGTACCAAGTCAACCCTGGTCTGAATCTGGGCATAAACGCATCACAGAGATCCAAAAACAAGGACAACACATAAACACGGTGAAACCAGAGACAGGTCTGCACAGTCCAAGAGTATATAAATAGCCTGTCCTTCACCGGAGTATTAATATGCCCGTTATACAACAAGGTATTCAGTACACCCATAGATCAAACTTTCAGAAATATTAAGATTAAGCAAACCTCAGAGAGAATTGTTTCAACAGTATAAGAACTTCTCCATTACTGATCAGGGGCCTCTATTGACATCCCCAGCAATCTTAAATAGTTTCATGAGGTATAGGTTCAATGAAGAAAAGCAAATAAAAAGAAAGAAACATCATACAGAGAGTAATTTTCTAAGGTAAATAAATTTAAAAACATGACAAGATGCAAAGCCATAATTGAAGAAAATGATATACTATTCAAATTATTAAGTATAAAAAGAAAGTAAACTTGAAAAGAATAAAAACTATTGATCATTTTGCTGGTTTTGGACATCATAAATAAGGATGGTTTCTGGAAACTTAGAAAACATAACTACCTGAGAACCAGAACCTATGCAGGGATCACTTCCTCGCAAGCCATCTGCAAGTTCATCGTACAATTGTTCTTTCGGAGTTGGGGCAGGAGCACCATAGTATGAGAACTCTATGACATCGACATCACACCATACACCTCCAGGTCCCTATTCACATTAAAAGGTAAAGGTAATATTGCACACCAATAAGTTTAATAAATAGTCAGGGATGCAATGGAAGAATGATGATGGACAGGATCCCAACCAGAGTAACAGGCACTTTACCTCAAGAGCCGATGGCAGACACTGAATGTTGCTAAGCCACTTTTTGTGAACCTTCCGAGCAACAAAGACAAGAATAGCAGGTATGTTTGTGAGCACACCCTTCTGGATCCGAAATCCTATTGCTGTACCAAGACTATAGCAACGCAGTATTTTGCTGTGAGATGCCCTTATGGTCATCAAATCAAGCAATGTGGAGGCCTGTTGACCCCTAGGAAGTCGATCAAGATTTCTAGGCAGCACCCCTTTCTGAAGGTTTCCAAAGAAATTTGCTCGACCTTCAGCAGCATCATTCAATCGAGTAGATGTTGGCCATGAGAAATAAGCAGCATTACTTTCAGAGTGTTGACCACTAGATGCAAATGGCTGAAGAGATGGTGGACTCGAATGCAGATTTGGACCAGTTTGTTGACCATAAATATTTCGCTCCATATCCAAGCCTGACTCGTCTGACTGTAATGATCCCAACCGGTGTCCTCTACCTCGAATGGTCTCATCACGCATGGTCTTCACATGCCCAATACTGAAAGATATAAAGAAGGATGGGCTCATGGATTGAGAAAATGTACAAAAACCCCATGACTCGCATCAATATTACATGTACGTTTCGGGCATGCAATTAGCAACATGGTTAACTGAAGAAACTAGACGTTAGCAAATAATTTTATGCACAAGATGCAAACATTGGACTGAGTAAGAGGAGAACAAATGTTTGTCCATCACTGACAAAGGAAAGAAAAATAAAAGAAACACAAGGTTAAATATTTACGAATTCATCCGTAAACTACCCCACCTAAGCAGTATCTAAAGCAATTAGCTGCCGCAGTGTGGTTATAGAAAGAAAACTTTCCAGCAATATCCTTTGAAGAAAAGAACTATGAAGAATATAGGATATAAGAGAATGACAGCAAAGAGTGGTTTGTACATATCACGAGAAAAATGCTCACAAAATTTGCGCTGTACTGTTTTTTCGCAAAGTGGATGCTACCATATACATCTGATCAGATGATTTTCCGTATGCACAAGAAAGTGAACATTAGAGAGAATTTAGGAAATAATGAGTGGTCGTGATTGATGAACTTCATCATAAAGACACTTAGAACGCGATCATTTTAACCAAAGGTGACAAAAACATGCCAGCAACACCGACATTAGATTTCAGTCTTGATGGGGATTACCAGCTGCTGATCTAGTTCTATAGGCTGCACTGGTGGACTTAGGGCTAGTGACTAAATCAGGATGGAATCAACCATCCTTCGATGATTCAAATCATCCAGATAAGTCTTGGGAAACTGTAAGGGGACAAAGACGAATAAAGGCAAGGCAAAAAGTTAGCTACCATTTGGAAGAGGCAAAAGAGAATGAAATGCCATACCTAGATAGGAATGACATAGAAAGAATCTACATTTGGATTGGGAAGAAAAATGTAACATCTGGGAGAAGAATGACAACTTGAGGATTGAGGAGATGAGAAAAGGACCTCATTACATAAAACGGAAAGAAATCGCGGACAGGGGTTTACACAAGATTTAGTCTTACAGATCAAGTCCGGCAATACTAAAGATCAGTGGGTAAAAAATACCCTGCCTCAAACAAGCAAGAAAGTACGGGTCGCCCCACAAGGTGCCTCGCAAAGGAAATCGGAAAATCTTAGTCTTACAGAAGAGTACAATGCACAACAGCAGCCTGGTGCTCATACTGGATTCTACGTGGTAGACGCCAGAAAAAGTAATATCTGCAGAAATGGATGATCGATCACCGAGGATGCTGGAAAGCCAGAAGAAAGGAGATCGAATCCGCCGGCCTTGCCATTGCTCAGGGAAAAAAGGGAACACCGGAAGTTGATGCAGTAATCGAACAGTGGAACAGTGGTCGCTCGCAACTCTCGGAACAGTCGCCACCTTCAGGTGAACCCTCTCAAGCCAGAAAACCAGAGGAGAACAACCTAGAACCTATCTCCATTTACAGCTCGAGGAGCTCTGAGTGGGAGGCCAAGCTGCCGCAAAAGAAAGAGAAAAAGCAGAGAGAAGATAGATACGCAGGGATAGGCAGGTTTACCTCGATCATCACTGCAACGAAGGGTAGTTGAGGTTCCAGCCAGTGGAGGGGTCAGAAGCCACCCGTGGAGAGGGGTCCTTCCCCAGGGGGCACTCACCTTCACGCCAGCGGCAATGGGGAAGACGGTGCCGTTGCCGCATCCGAAGGTCTCCTCCTCCGCTCCTCGAAGAGAGCGAGAGAGGTATTGGAGAGGGAATCTCAGTGATGTGGCCTGCAACTTGAAACGACAGCTTGCCGAGGTGGTGCCTGGAGATAGAGAGAGAAAGAGAGAGAGAGAGAGAGATGAGAGAGAAAAGAAGAGTGTGAGAAGAGAGAGAAAAGGGAGAGTGAGAAGAGAGTGAGAAAAGAGAGAGAAGACAGAGAGAGAGAGAGGATCCGAACAAACCCACCGGGTTACAGTCCCTGTTTGGCCGAGAGGAAACATCACGGCACCTCCGTTATCTCCCAACGGCCGTCAAACGGCCCCGTAACCCGCTCAACCTATTTCCTAAATAGAAATTAATAAAAAGAAAACAAAAATTGTACGAAGAAACCATACTCTGACTCATTTTCACAGAAATATTATTACCCTCACCTCATTCTATTTATTTAACGTATTTTAAACTGCAATAATACGACGCACGCCTGTTTAGAGAAATTCCGTCAAAATAAACCGGAAAAATCTCGACCGCCCAGACCGATGATCTGTACGGCAGGGATTTGTCTCGTTCTTCGTCCACATTATTCAAATTTATCTTTATTAATAATGTATATATTTACGTATTTTATTATTAATAATGTAAAATTCGATATTTTTCTGAATTCGGAAGGGGTCCGTCCGGAAGAGAAGAAGAAGACCACGCCGCTGCTCTCGTCTCTGTGAGGGAGGATTCCGGTGGCGGACGGCGGAGAATGGTCATGGCGTCGTCGTCTTCGCCGGCGGCGGCCGGCGGGTCTACCATTTTTTTCGATCTCAACGACTTCAAGGTGGATGGATCCGTGGCCGGTGTGGCTGCCCCGTTGGACATCTAGGTTGTGGATGTTTGCCAGGCCTCTGATGAGGTTGATTTGATGGGTTCTGCAGGGGGATTTCTCGTTTGATGCGCTGTTCGGGAACCTGGTGAACGAGATCCTCCCGTCGTTTCAGGATGAGGATGCGGAGTCGTCGGAAGGGGGCCTCGAGGGGGTCAATCTGCCGAATGGGCACTCTCGGGCGCCTTCGGAAGGAGGGCGATCAATGCAGGGAGGGGCTGGGGGTTTGTTGAGCACACCTTCATCGTCCACACCGTTGTTCCCTGGTGTGGATGAGCTTCTCGCCCTGTTCAAGGATTCCAGCAAGGAATTGGTCAGCCTCCGGCAACAGGTGTGCGTGCTTTACAGTATATTTTTTCTCAAATTGCTGAGGAAATCGTGAATTTTTTTTCCTGAGTCATGCATTCGTCCTTTTATGGAAATTGGAGATCGACTCGAGGCTCCAGAACCTGAAGAAGGACCTCACCGTCAAGAACGCTAAGCACAGGAAGACTCTCGGAGA
Organism: Spirodela intermedia; assembly: GCA_902729315.2. Lineage (NCBI taxonomy): Eukaryota > Viridiplantae > Streptophyta > Magnoliopsida > Alismatales > Araceae > Spirodela > Spirodela intermedia. Next base: position 1,345,770 of record LR746267.1, on the reverse strand, counting down.
GGTTAGTTCGAGAGAAAACCTTCCTTTATCTCGATCCCCTTCGTCTTTCAGTGAAGCAAGGTTCGTGATTGTGTTTCTTGTCAAACAATTTTGGCGTCTCCAGATGGGCTGGATCACATCGTTATCTGCTTCTATCTCTCTTTCCAGACATATGATATGTGAAAAAAGGACTTCGGAGAACTAGCTCCGACCCAATATTCTTCTGATCTGAACCATTTATTGTAGGATTTAAATTCATTTTAAACTGTTCTTTCCTCGTACCGAACTTTGACGTAGTTACATTGAGAAATTATGGAACGAAGAGATGCGATTTCTATTGTGCTGATGCACACAGGTTGTTCAAAGACTACCAGCAATGGGCAGTCCTTGTACATGTGTTATCCGCGTAGCAAACTGAGTTTTGATGGGAACTAATGCTTTCAACACCTCTCTAAAACCCCCGATCTATTAGGAATGGATATGCTCGGAATCTACTGGCATTATTTCTTCCATCCGTATACTTTTTACATATCATGAATACACTGATCAGGTACTGTAAATAATAAAAATGTACTTGTTTGAGATCAGTGATCGATGAGAAAGAGCTCTATACATCAGATAGGTCTTATGCCCAGATGGTGTAGGGAGAACTAGAAGCCGAACATTCCCAAATTTCTAGATTTAAGTTGGTCCTCATTACACTTAAGCGTGACATTTTCTCAGACCTTGCCACATCGACATAAAGAACAAAAGCTCTCCATATTAAGTTACTATGTGCTTCTGCAGTTGTCTCTATCTTTTCCCTAGTGCAAGTCAGGTGTTCCAGACGGATAAGGATTCATCCACTTTTGTCTCTTTCTTTTTTTTTTTATTTGCATCTAAATAAGCTACTTCCATAAGCCATCCTGAACTTTCACACTTTCTTTGATGGCATGATTTGCAAGTATCATATTTGGAACTAAAGTCATATTAATATTGATGTGGCACAAACTCTGGAGATGAGCTGCATCTTAATATTTGTGGACAGCCTTTGAAACTGGAAATAAGTTTCATGTAAAGGAAAAAATAATTCGCTTTGATTCTAAAGTGCCAGAAAATTTTGAAGTGAAAAATACATCTATAAGTGGGAAATATCTTTATGACTCAATACGTTATTTTACTAAGTGGTGCTCAGATTAATCACATATCAAAAGAAAGGATGACATGTACAGGCGCATATTCCATGTGGCTCTTGTAAACCATATATACGACTATGAACTAGACCAAAATGATGCAAACAATACTAGTTCTGTGCACCCAAAAATGACACAATCATTGTCCTTCCTCATGATGAAGCTCATCTCATTCATTCGTTCACTCTAACGCCAGCATTATGATCATCCTTTCTTCTTAGAAGCTGTCTTTTAAATATTAAAGATGCACATGTTCCCCCAGTTCCATACTCCAAATGGTCTCATGGAAGAAAGGCGACCAATTTTTTTGGTTCCCTTTGAGTATCAAATTCTGTTTTCTCCTGAAATTTTATCCTTATCCTTTCTTTGGTGGTAATATTGCTTACCTGTAAAGTGCTGTAATCTCTGCCAAATCTCTGCCTGTAATCCATTGATCTAGCTTAATAAAGTCCTTCTCAAGGTAGCATTTATATGATGACCTTTTTCATGATTTTCCACAAGGTCATAGTTCCATGATCCTTTAGCCAGTTTGCACCACTTTTCCTCATAACTAATTTTGATTCCGACCCTTCAAATGAGCCTACCCCGAGCAGAAACCCTTCACAGCGTCCATCGAGTCATGTTTCTTCATGTCTAGTGAGTTTTGTGAGAACATAGTGGAAATACATTGGGACTTGCAGCCTTGTTCTTCCTCTTGTTTGCTCCCCTTACTCTTCCTTTTACCATAAGCAGCAAATCTCTTTCCAAGAAAGGTCTCCAGTGACCCCGAGTGAAAATTTGAGTAAAAGTTACTCACGTGCTCCTTTACACCGTGTTCTTCTGTGTGTCCCTTAATTTGCTCTTTCTTCAAGCATCAGATGGTGTTTTTCCTTCTCCTTGAGGCCATCTCTTGGAACTATGCTGTATCGACATCCTCTTCACCATGATGCAGATATCATTCCTCCTCTCGTAAACTTTTCCTGCAAGTTGTGTACAAGCTTTTCTGAATCTTCTGATGCATCATTTTCCTTCATTTACTCGAGAATTTAATCCTTTTCATTTTTTCAAGGAAGCATCTTGGCAACCCCACATCAAACTTCTCCTCTGATTGTCCAGCACCAGATCATTTAAATTTCCTGCTAAAGCCGAAATTCCTCCCAGTGATTCTGACCAATGAGTTTATTAATCACCTCTCCTAGCCTTCCCAATCAAATATCGGATATCTTAGGTCCCAGCAATGAAGCTAATTGAACAAAATTCTAGTATGTTCACCTTCTGCCATTGATTAATGGGAGGAAAATCATGCTTAGTTGTTTTGTTGTGGACGTAGTCCATATAGCTATGCAGGGTCATTAGTTGTAGTTTCACAGTGGTTAGCGACTTGCAGAAATTCTAAGATGGAGATGAAGTCAATGCACCATAGAGGGGGGCTGGATTGCAAAATGTTTTTGTTATTTTATGCAATTTTAATCTGACCCTTGATAGCTTTTAACCTTTCTTTTGTAGAGTCAAATGACCAAGTAGGAATAGTGGTTGTATCTTGTGCTAACTTTACTGGATCTGAAATTTGTTCCTAAGTACTAATATGCTGGTAGGGAATTCTTCCTATGAAGCTCTCACTTAGTTTTTGTCCTGTGCAACGATTAGTTATTTTATGTACCTTATCACTCTAGGTTAATGGAAGTGGATATCCCGACTCATATCCATGTATTATGACAATTCAGCTATATTTAAAGCACGTCTTTAGTGGGTTATATTTCGGATGCCTTCTTCTGTGGTAATTGTTTTCAAGGTATGATACTGGCCATTTAGCAAGATCTTATGGTCGTCCTTTATTGATACTTTCAGTTGGAAAAAGGCGTGGATGGACTCTTTGATAGCTTTGCTAGGCTGGATTCACGTATTACAAGTGTTGGACAGACTGCTGCAAAAATTGGTGATCATTTGCAGGTACTTGATCTTTTATAGGTTTTTTACCTCCCGAAAGCATAAATTATTTATCATTTCTGGAGAATCACAAATCGATTCTTTTCATTTTGTACACAAATTGACATCTGACACATGAATTTGATTATTGTAGAGTGCAGACTCTCAGAGGGAAACAGCCAGTGAGACAATAGACCTTATTAAGGTAGTCATGCGAAATGATTGTTTGTGGCAAGAGTTGATCTTGATGTTAGATCTAGATCTGTAAAATGCATCGTGGTTTGACTATGATGTCTATCCCATGTAAATATAATGTATCCTGCAGTACTTGATGGAGTTCAACAGCAGCCCGGGGGACCTAATGGAACTTTCTCCCCTATTTTCCGATGATAGTCGCGTAGCTGAAGCTGCTTCTGTTGCACAGAAACTGCGTAAGCTCGAAAATTTTCTTCCTACCTTTTTTACATTTTCTAATATGGTCTCCCTTGTGTTGCATCCGCTCAACTACTTTTCTTGATGTTATATTTAAATAGCCAATTTGATCATCTGTTAAAAACTTTGGTTTTTTTTTTTTTACTGGATGGGAGGCCTTAAGAAATATAAAAGCTCTGCGCTTTTATGATCATACTCAAGAACAATTTGATAGTCTCGTGTTGTGACAACTTTTCTTTTTAAATTACTGAACTCTGGAAATTATGAACATCAGACGATTGTGCATCTTGGATCTTCTTGACGATATCTTTGGACAAGCTTCCAATTGGCGAAATAGAGTGCATCCATGGGTGTGGTTATGTTTTCTGCTTTTTGTGTTGCACTTTTCCGGAGTCTATGATCAATTCTATGCTTTAGAATTGATTTCATTCTGGGTTTTTTGGGGCTGATTTGAGTGCTTTGCAAAGGAAAGGTGGTATAGTGACTCCATATATTAAGAAGCTGCTTCTTTTTGGGTATAACTGAAATTATGCGAGGTTTTGGCAATTCTCATAATCTCTTAATTAATAAATTACATACATTTCGTAATTCCAACTTTGGAACTTTTTTAATGATTTATAACTACCACTCTGCAGTTAATGGCGTGAAGAGTCACCTCAAGTCCTGGTCGCTTACCAATCTCAGATTACATACTAGATGTGATTAATGGCATATTTACAAGATTTTCTACAACAGTGAACCGGACTTATAGTTTAGTTTTCTGGTAGAGAAAGTATGTACTTTTTATGTGCATTTGCCATTATATCTTGCCTGGGGAAATGGTGATCATATGACCAAACGTTGGACTCGGACAGTGTATGCTGGAGTTAGGTGATACCTGTGGAGTGGGGTTGTAGGTTATTTTTTCTGTTTCTGGGTCTATTTGATGCAGAACGTAATTTGATTTATCATGACATTGAAAAAGAAACCTAGCTTTGAAACATTCAAATTCAGGTCAAATTGTGATGTACTTCTGACTGCCTGGGGTTGGTTCATCTTTATGTACTAAATCCAACTTTAACCTGTGATTTCTTGGAACCTCCATGCGTGGAGTGTTTCAGATGTATGATTCTTGAAATCTCATCACATGTTTTTCCGTAGAAACAGATATACAATTGTGTATCTTATAACTGATGGCATTTTTATAAATAACTTGCAAAGGGAATTACTAGAAATATGTTTCATTTTTGTAAATGAAAGTACTCCAAAATTCAAAGCTGAATTTTCTACTTCGGAGGACTAAAAGTGGGCTATGCTGCATTGGTATAAATCTAGTGTTTATGTGACACACTTCTAGATGTATATATAAAGGTGAACGTGGATTGCACATAATTTAGCTGAAAGGGGATATTTTATGGAATGCCTTACATCCTTTCAGAGATCCAGTACCCGTCACCTCTAGAACTCATACCAAGACTGAAAAGACCATGCTAAGGTACTAATCATCTCAAGAATGAGGAATGCTGTTTTCCTTCATTACAAAATTTTCTAGTCAACCTTTTCATTCCCTCATATTTAGCAATAGAAAGCTTCGCCACTCATGAAAATGAGCTAACAAGAAACATGTGTTCCAAGAAAGCCTCCAACGAGCTACAATGGGTAATTATTATGAGCACTGAATTTTATTTTTATATATTATTTAATTTTTTATTCTTTTTCTTTAACATATTCATGTATCTTGCCAAATTCTTCAGACAGGATCAAAAGCGAATATTCATATGATTAAAAAAAAGTTCTTCAGGATGGAATATTCAAGATAGCCTTGCCATCTTTATTAAAACTTTCCAAGCTTGTTTTTGTCATTTTAATTACAGGGTCATTTGCTGAGGAAGATATTGGTAGGCAGGGCATACCTTTGCCCATTGGAGCTGCGAATGCTAGTAGAGGTTTGGAAGTTGCTGTTGCAAATCTTCAAGAATATTGTAATGGTGGGTTTTTGTATCAAATTGTTCTTAATCATTCTGAGAATTCATGCGAATTGTAATCCATGGTTTTGTCATTCTCTAGAATTGGAGAACAGATTGTTGTCTAGATTTGATGCAGCATCTCAAAAGAGAGATTTATCAACAATGGGAGAATGTGCTAAAATTTTATCGCAGGTTAGTTCTTTTCCACAGTCGTATGTTGATAAAGTTACAGCCAACTCCAAGCAGAAGAAGATTCAGTTTTAAGATTATAAATCATTTTTGCCGTTGTTACCATCATTTAGAAGTTAGACAAATATTCATTTATTTTTCTCTTTTTAAGCATCAAGCATCGTTCTCTTTGTTAGCCCGTATATCCAGATGCTATGACTTGTGCTGAAAATTTCGGTTACTAGGTATTAGTTCAGAATAATCTCACTGAAGTATGCCTTCTTGTTTATGAATGCAGTTTAATAAGGGGACTAGTGCTATGCAGCACTATGTAGCTTCTCGTCCAATGTTTATCGACATTGAAGTAATGGATTCAGATGTTAAATTAGTTCTTGGAGATCAGGGATTGCAATCTGGAACTACAAACATTGCACGTGGCCTTTATACATTATACAAAGAAATCACAGGTTTTGGAGAAGTCTTATGAGATTTACAGCATGATGCATTAAGGGACTGTGCACTTAGAATTGCACTTTTCTAATGAAGTAATGAAAATCTGACGAAATGTCGTCTTGCAGAGACTGTGCATAAAGAGGCTGCCACCATAATGGCTGTATTTCCATCCCCTATTGAAGTCATGTCTATTCTTGTGCAGGTAGCAATAGAGAGATTAGACATCTGGTTTCTATACTGTTCTTTAGAATAGAAAACTAATTTTATTCCTGTCTTGCACAGCGGGTTTTAGAGCAAAGGGTGGCAGCTATTCTGGACAGGTTGTTAGTAAAGCCTTCACTGGTTAACATACCTCCTCTTGAGAAAGGCGGACTTCTACTCGTAAGATGCTTCAATAGTACTGCAGTTCATTCCTTGTTTCGTACGGGTTAATATCCTTTGATAACAATGTTACTGATGAGTTGACTCTGCAGTATCTCAGACTTCTAGCTGTTGCATATGAGAAGACATATGAACTCGCGAAAGAGCTAAGATCCGTGGGTTGCGGTGACTTGGACGTTGAGGGTAATTGACAAAAGTCAATGACAATGTCTGAACTTTATATTTTGAATTGTGAGACTTTGTTGTACAGTGTTTTTTATTACTGATAGCGAGAATTTTACATCCTGGAAAATGACTTTCTTAAATGTCTCAACTGAAATTTAATTTTCCAGAATCTATAATAGACGATACATTGTCATTTTCCCTTCTGTATATTGTGTAAAACCTCCATGGGAGGGAGAAGAGAATCAGACACACTGGTAAATGGAGGAATATGGCTGTAGTGAAATTATTTGGTATTACTGAGGGCTCTTTCCCTAACAACAAAGAACTTGAAAATTTTATCATCTCCCCATTGAGTATATTGTAAATAAAGCTCAGAGGGCATCCATGACTAAATTCTTTGTCAGACTGAATGGATTCCTTGCTTGCACTTTACCTCGATCTATTAGTTTGGATCATGTAACGAGCACTATATTATTGTCACTTCACATTTGGAAAGTTGTGTACTCTAGTCTTCTAACCTTCGTTCTTTCCATGACCCTATATGGCTGGTCTTCTTGAAGAGGGGCTTTAAAATTGCTAATCAGCTAAACATGTAGGATTCAGTGTATCACACTAAATAAATTGACGCTATATATGTGTACCTCTTTTCCTCTGATTGAGTCAATATGCTGTACTATCATCTTTCCAAAAAAATAATGAAAATAACAAAGGGAGAGGAGAAAGATCCCGGTTCAAGTTTCGTGATGGTTATGAATCATCATTCTCACCGAATGCTGGAAGCTCATGTCACTTTCACTTGCCATCTTCGATTTAGTCGCCACTGAAATAAGTGCTTCCAGATTTTTTTTTTCCCTTTAATTAAATGGGCTCTTGTTTTACTTGTTCAGGGCTCACAGAGTCTCTATTTCTTGCTCATAAAGATGAGTACCATGAACATGAGCAGGCATCCCTTAAGCAGCTATATCGGGCAAAGGTTTTCTTAATTCCTACTTGATTTTGGATGGGATTTTATTAGTTGTCTTTTAGTATATGTCTATCTCTTATGGATGGAATACTGTCCTGCAGATGGAGGAATTGCGTTCTGAAGTCCAGCAACCATCTCAGTCTACCAGTGGATTTTCACGTTCACAAGCGCCACCTGGACCTTCCCAGCAGCAGATATCAGTTACTGTTGTCACAGAATTTATTCGCTGGAATGAGGAGGCTATATCTAGATGCACTTTGTTTTCTTCCCAGGTAAGGCCATACTTTGACTGCCAGAGTAGTTAACACCTATCATATTCTCCAACCTTGCTCTTTAATTACCTTTTGCTTTATTGGCTATTTTTTGCGATATGCCTGATTGGAATCTGTTACCCACAAGTTGTGGCATACAAATTGATTCAGGAAATTAGCGTCTTACTGAATGCCGAATACTTTTATGTTTACCTTAGCAATGAATTTCTGTGTCAGAGATGAGAGTGATTTCTGGGGTTTTGGTTGTTGATGCAGGTCTCAGTGTTTTCCTTTTGACTTTGTACAGGTTTTACGACATTTGTTCAATTGTACTGTGGTACCATCCACTTCCAAAAATAAAAAAATCATTAAATGGAACCCATAAACTTCAACAAACCATGATACAGTACTTTTATACAACCTTGAGGTTGATGTTCTTGCAGACGCATCATTGCGCAGGGATATCAAATAATTTTTGTTGATTGCTATGTTCATGGCAAAAGGTGGGACTGTGAATGAATAAAATAATATATTGCTATTGAAACGCAGATGATGTTACTTAAAGGGCATTTAGACCAAGATTGCAACATCAAAAACGGCTTGCGAAGAAATGTAGGGATGAAAAGTGTGTGTATATATGTATATATCTTTCTTAGTAATGATTCAATAATATTTGAAGCACATTAGATTAGGGTATGATATGATGCTAAGCGTGAATTCCAATTGAGAACGCTTTAATTTACCTATCCCTCCCAGGACATGCGAAGGTTTCCATGTGTTTGGTAACATACGATCCATTTTTTTCGTGCTCACCTTGGGTGTAAGTTTAGTTGAAAGTTATGAAACTTACTATGCATCCATAGGCAAGTGACATGAGTTGTAGATCCCAGGCTATTTCATATCAGGAAGCAATGCATTCTCTTGTTCAGAGCCTTGATGAAAGTTATGAAATTTCCTTCGGAGTAAAATCGATTCATCAATGGTGAAGCTATCAAGTGCACTCTTTGTTCAGACGCTTGTTTTTTGCTGTACACTTGAAATGTATCCAATGTAAACAATTAATGTTCCAAATAACCTTTAATGTTTAAGAGATTCTTTATTCATTTCACATCATTATGTGATGTTTCATTGCATAACAATATTTATCATTCTCCATGCTTTTCGTCAGTCAATGGTGTGGTAAGGATAACATTCTATTTGAGCTATCAAGGATAAAAAAATTCTTAATGATCTCCGTCTCTTTCATTTTAATCTCTGGGGCATGGGTATTTCAATGTGCTTCCCAGTTGCTGGTAGTTTGATTGGTGGTACTTTTCTGCATGACAAAGTTTCCCACCTTTTGCTAAGGAAAGGTGTGGAGGAGACTGTCCAGAAATCATTGAATTGCATAGCTTCTTGTTTATTTAATTATTCCACTTCAGTGTGCCTTCCTACTTTGTAGTCTTCTGTGCGATCAAGTTCCTCACTTTAGCTAAAGAAAAATGTGGATGGTGGAACAGCCTAGTTAAGTTAGAGTTTCTCTTTGTCCATGAAATCATCAGGTTTATCATGATCTCTCATGCATTGATGTAAAATAGTATGACAGAACCAAGGAAAGCCCAAAATTGGTGGGCCAGCTGTTCTGGAGACGTAAAGTGCAGGCTACAAAAATGAGAAAACTCAGAAAGGCCCAAAATCAAATTTGGCCCAAAATAAAGCACGTGAATAACACGTCAGAGTCTTAGTTTTAGTAACTGTCCAATTTTTAAGGCGTTTTGAATATGTTTCATCCGATTTTCAGGGTCGCCCCAACTGATTTTCAGCCTGTTTAAAGCCCATCATCTTGGTTAGTACGAATTTTCTCCCTTTGAGGTGTTTGTTGTCTTGTGGATTCAAAGCACTGGCCTTTGTGGATTCAAGAGTCGTCCTAGTCATTCCTTGTGGATTCAAAGATTGAAGATTCCAAGTCCTGAGGATTCAAGGCCTGGTCTCCAAGCCCCCCAAAGTTCCAGATTCGTGCCTTGTGAATTCAAGGCTCAAATCTTCCATTCTGCACAACTCCAGCTGTGTCGTGCATACAACCTAGTTGATGCAATTGCTTCAGTTCAGTGTACCCTTTTGGTTTTATCTTTCTCATTGCAATTGCCAAGTTGAAGAATTAAACCTAATTTCGTTGTTCTCGTTTGTCATTTTCATGGTAATCCCTACCAAGGAAATGCAAGTTTAGTGAAGGCACTGGAGGATGAAAAATTATAACTGAATTAAACTGGGTTTTCCTATCTGGTTTGACTGTGCAAGATTGGAATCAGCCAGCTGCTGAAGAACTATGGATGTTATCTTTAAATAAATAGCCTTTAAATTTCATTACCATTTTTTCATGTACTTGGATTTTTTCTTTAACAGGCATTCATTTTAAAAGTGGCCCCCCTTCATCAATTTAACAAGGACGAATGGTGGACTAGGGAGGAAGAGTTACTGTTAGTTTTCATAAGTTTCTCTGTTATTGCCATTCTCACCTCTATATCCACTGCAGTATTAATGCAATATAGATTATTTTCCCACACTCCTTTTTAGATCCCTTTTTCTGGTTGTGTCTGGCTTCTCACTTCGTCTTCACTTTTTGGCTCCGGTCTTTGCCAGCATAATACTTCCTCCACTTCTTGCTAACGAATTTGTCTTTCTGATGCTTTTATCTGATATTGTTTTGGGAGATGGTCTTTACATCTAGTGTTCTTTATCTTGATGTCCTTTTCACAGCCTGCTACAGTTGCAAATAGTGTGAAGCCAATCTTTACATGCTTGCTTGAACAAGTAAGTGTGTATCAGTATGTGCTTTCTTATTGTTCTCCAATAAGTGAACCTCCTTAAGTAGCTATTTCGTTCTGTTTGTCCACTCCACAGGTTAGTCAATATTTGACTGAAGGATTGGAACGTGTAAGAGAGAGCTTGACTGAGGCTTCGGCTTTGAGGGAAAGATTTGTGCTGGGTACAAATCTCAGTAGAAGGGTAGCTGCAGCTGCTGCTTCTGCCGTAAGATTATGCTCTTTTATGAAAAAAATGCCTTATATTTTTTTTCTTTTCGAGATAAACTGAGTTTGGAATCCGGAGATAAACTACTTATCATGTTCAGGCAGAAGCTGCTGCCGCTGCTGGTGAAAATGGTATCAGATCTTTTGTGGTAGCTGTGCAACGTTGTGCTAGCAGTGTATCCATACTGCAGCAGGTAACTGTCGTTTTTTTTACCTTACAAATTCCCATGTGATTAAGCATATTCTTTGTATGGTAATTTTTCAACACAATTAGATGATGACGTTGATGCTTTTCTTTTCAGTATTTCTCAAATACGATATCCCGGCTCTTATTACCAGTGGATGGTGCCCATGCTGCGTGCTGTGAAGAAATGGGCACATCCATCTCCCGTGTTGAGACTGCAGCTCAGAAGGGGCTCTTACAATGCATTGACACAGTAATGGCTGAGGTGGGTCCGCTTTCATTAAAAAAAACTCCTCGTACTGGCTATCTTAGCCAAGGAGCATCTCTGACAATGTACTTGTCATTCAATCAATCTGGATCTTTATTTTCTAAGACCGCACATTCCCATTGTTTTATCTTACATTTATCAGTCCATCTCGAAATATTGCGTGCAGCCAATGAAATTGATACAAGTCACTGTTATTTCTTTCTAAAGCATTTTCTTTTAATCAATTATGAAGAATGAATTATATTTGGTGTTTTTCTGTATACATATTGAACTGACTGCAGTGTTATGCCTATAATTCTTTCTTTTCCCATTATATTATTAACATTTTTAAAGAGATCTCTCAAAATCGTCGATTTCGACATCACCGGTTGTCAATGAGCATTGCCATGGTTGTGAAGACCTCTGCAATTATTGTCATGGTTGTCCACTGCCTTATGCTTAGGCAATAGCACAAGGGTGACAACTTTTCTAGATAACTAATAAAAGCAATATTAAATATTTTTAAAATAGAAAATTTGTAGATATAGAGTAACATGAAAATAAAAAATATTTGTATTTCAGTTTTATAATTTATTAAAATCATTAATTAAATCAATGAATTTAGAAAGGCACTAATGCATTTGATCAAGCGACTGTTCATCCTTCCACTACCATGCATTTGCATTTTTTATGATAGAAGATGTGGTGCAAATACATTCCACAGGTGATGCGACTGTGAATGATGATGGTGGAGAGGCACTTGGTTATGTGATTTGGAGAAGATTATGCACTGTGGAAATATAGAATTTGGAGAAGGAAATAGCAAATGAATAAAAAACGTTACGAATCCGGCAAAAAGGATGCGGTGAATTACACCTCAGGACCACTAAGGGAGGGGAAGGGATATGTATGTATGCTACTTTGTATCCCTTGATTTGCAATTTATTATCAGTCTCTCCTCTGGGCCTGCACATCCTGGGTTGATGATTATCTCGTTTTACTTCCATCTATCTGGCTAGTGTTACCATGCATGGATTCATAGGCATTTTTGTCTAAACCACGTACAATCTTAGGCTGATCCACATTGGTTGATCTAGACCTATCGGATTGGTCAACAAAACTTAGAAATTACTGTGAGGGCAACTATGCATAGGCTTGCTTTCATGTTGCACAAACTTAAAATAATCTACAAAGAGGAAAGCTTTTGTCTCCCTCTGTTCTTATGGAAAAGAATTAATCTTGTCCCTGGCAAGGATCTCAATCATGAATGCTTAGCTGTCTTCTTGATATTCCAATAATTCGAGCATGTCTACAGCTAATGACAGAAGTATTGTGTCCAATGGGAAAAGTTGAAGTAGAGAGAGAAACTCGCGTTGGAGAAAAAAATGAGCACAATGATTGGAGAATTGACAACTGATAGATGAATTCGAAATACTAACTTCATCAAAATTTTGCGGCACACAAAAATAGAAAGCATGAAGTGAGAATATTTTTGCTGTTTCAACTCGGAACGGGTGACTCTGCATGAGCCACAATGGGGGTGGGTGAAGTTCCTTCTCCCTCATCCTCGGGGAGCAGTTGAGGAGAGTGAAATTGGCTTGGTCTGCCCTGTTTTATCTAGCTCCTATCCAGTTTCATTATTTCACGAAAACTTGGGCCGATGTGACACCACAACTATCTGAGGTAGTCTGGTCATACTTCGTTAGTTCTGTAATGAACTGTTAATGTTTTTGTTCCTTGCAACCAGACAAGTGTTTTCAAATCTTTTTTTATTATTAGTAAAATGAAACTCTGAGAGACTTTCATTGCAGGAAAATCCTAGACAATGAAAATCGAGAGTCAAAGGCAACCATAACATAATCTATGTAGAAATTCCTCATTTAAAAGCGCCATAACTTTCAATCAGGCTTCTTGCTCATTGAATCAAAAAATGGAATCAAAAAATGGACGGACCCCATCTGATCTTACTAACTATTTGGGCTGCTGTGCCAATTCTGGACTACTGTTCTTGGATC